>JBBUKS010000008.1:13443123-13458153 GCA_038050645.1 Hedychium gardnerianum
CCCGGTCCGGTTCAAACGAGAGAGCAGCGAGTGCGTGAGGAAGGTGCGGCGATAGAGTTTAAGGTTGAAGCGGCCTCGCCTCCGTTTCCTCTGCCCTTCCTGTTCCTCTTCCGATGGATTCCTCGCGATTGCTCAAGAAGCCGAAGCTGGAAGAAGAGACGATCGAGCTCAATGGAGAGGCAGCGAAGCGAGATGTTAGTGGTAATAGTGGCGACGAGTCGAGAGGAGGCGGCAGCAACGATGGCGATTCGTTGAAGGAGCAGGAGGAAGCTTTAGTTGCCCTGATCGAGCACCGTACCAAAGAATGTCAAATTATTAAGAACAAGATCGCCCATTACCAGTCCCAGGTTTTCCGTGCTAATCGATTGAAAGATTTCAGCAAATTTCTTTTCTTTCTTATATTTTTCTTATTCGGATCTTCAAGTTCGTTTGGTGATGTTGTTCTGCAGCTCGTGGAGGCGGAGAAGAGATTGGATGACTCCCAGGCCAAGTTGTCACGTATTCGCCTTAGAGTTAAAGCTTCTTCCCCTGCCTCGGCCATTTCAGTTAAAGAGGAAGATAGACTGATACAGTCGAGTCCGATAAGCAACATTGTGGATGGCGTTCGGAACCGTCCCGCGCCTGCGCAGCAGTCGCTGCGGCCTCAGCTTATAATCCCTCCTCATAACCCCAAACCTACAACTTCCATAGCTGCAGATTCCAGAGGCGGACGGAGTGGGAAGACGGAATTGAAGACACCCGCTGCTGCTGACAGCCGGACGAATCCCTCGTCTTCTGCTCAGTCAGACGGTGGCTCACCTGTGAGATCTCAAGAAAAGACCACGAAGAGGAAATTTGGTAACCAAACAATGATTTTTGTACCTCTTTCATTTGTTCCATCGTGGTTAGTTTCTTGCTCCTAGTAGTGACACTCTTCTTTATTCCTTCTCTCAAAATTCCTCCGTTTAATCTTGGCAGAGCAGAAAGATCACAAGGATTTGATCCCTATCATACGATCTTCTTCTTCTCCTTGCACAATTAGATTCCAAGCTGGCACCATCATTTCCAGTCATCATAAGAGGAAACTGAGATGCCTTGAGGTGTGCCCTGTGAATGATCACCTCTTTATCACCAGGTAATAGAGAAGCATGCAGATGTTTGCTGATTAAACTTTTATAATAAGCAATTGCGGCTTGTGCTTTCAGTGTTTGCAATGCATGATGAATTAGCAGTTATGTCAAGGTTCTAAACCACCACCTTGTATATGATATATTTCCACAGTGATTTATCTTTCTTTGTTTGACTTGCCATTTTAAAAAATTTAATCACAGTAGAGACTGCTATTCTCTATGTTAATACACTTGTTTCCTTTTAATGTAGTTGACACTTATACGATATTACATTTTCCATAAGTATTCTTTTAATATGGATATGCCACTAGCATAAATCTTTATATTACTGATACAGTAATACCACATAGCACTTTAGATAACTTTATTCAGGTATAACCTTCATCTTGATTCTCATCCTAGTCATATATGGTGTATTTGAAATTTAAATTTTAGTTATACGTTGACCAACTTTTTCCATGACAATTGGGAAATCAAGGATGAAAATCGTCCAATCAAATTCTTAAATTTCTTGTGGTATATTATTAAAAAAAAATTAATGTTCATTAAAGTAAGTGTAGTAATCAGACTCTTAAGAATCTAATTATGCTCGCAATGTTCACTAGTTCTGTAAATAACCAACACTACAATGGCATCAAGATTTGTTGCCTGCACGCTGCTGTATAGTTTTCTTTAATTGCCAGTGTCTTGAGAATTTCTTCAAGAAGAAAACATCCTCCTACAAACTATTGAAATCTCTCTTTGTCTTGTCTTTCCACTTTTACTGTGCAAATTATGGAGGGATAAATCCAATTTTTTTTCATGCAAAATGACTTCTATTTCATTTAGCCCTTCAATCAATCCTTACAAGTTTAAGATCTGCCAACAAAATTAGGATAGGTCTGGGAAGTTGAACAAACCTTACTAGAGCATAATGCAAACTGTTCAAGATGTTCCACCTTCCCCACTGATCTGTTGAGATGGATGGTGGTATTCTCTTAGTAGAGTACTACAAAATAATCAGCGATCCTCTGTATATTTTCTTCACGATCCATAGATCCTGTTCATCTTTTATTCTCTCTTGTTTCATTTCTGTTAAAGATGCATTAGTCTACTTCTGAACTCAAAGGCTATCAATTCTAATTTAGTTTCTTAAACACTTCTAATTCACTTTGATGGTGCTGTGCAGTGCATTGGATGGAATTGTAAATTTATGGCAGTTGCAAGGAAAAGGGTAAAGTTCCATCTTCTCAATATTTTCCCCACACTTATGGATGAACTATTGAGCTATTAAATTTTCCTAACTCCAAAATTGAATCTCTGTTATGCAAGACAAAATAAAACTTATATTTGTAACCTCACCATTCCTTGAAGAGTTGAAGTCATATCAAAACAAAATCTGACTCTCCCTCTCAAAGTTTGTGGATTAACTGCTCAATTCTTTATTTCAGATCCAATGCCTCATTACTAAGCACTGTGGATTGTTTATCACCAAAGCAACGGAGATGGCCTGAAGATATGGCATGGCATCCCAATGGAGATAGTATCTTTGCTGCCTACACTGCTGACGGTGCTGACTCACAGATCTCAATTTTAAACTTGAATGCATCACGAGAAGTAAGTTTTCCTGGTGCTCAATTTCCCTGGTATTGTTTGATTCTTGAAAAGTTTTAATTTTTCACCAGAGATTTCTTTTGCCCTCTAAAGTAATGAGTGAACCCAATATTCAGTGAGTTGAACTTATTACTATTGGTATATAATAATCATGCACGTGTCATCTTTCTTGCACAGTTCGCTGAAAGACGCAGTCTAGAGAGAAAGCTCTGCTTTTCAAAGACATTTGATTTTAGCAAGTTTTTGGTCTGATGTTTTTAGGAGCTGAGGGCTATGGATTGCTTTTTTCCATATACCTTTGTTCTTGATAATTCTTAACTATTGTAGCATGGTAGAGGCCACTTTAAATGAAAATTACAAGCAATATCCCTAATCATGCCTTCTGCTTTATGCATCTTTTTGCAATGTAGAGCCAATGCGACAAACAGTTAAACACTAGTATCTCCAAATATTTGTGGTGGCTACAGGAATTTCGGCTACTATAGCATGGTAGAGGCAACTTTAAATGACAAATTACCAGCAATGTCGCCAAATCTTGCCTTTTTGCTTTATGCATCTCTTTGCAGTGTAGAGCCTACAGACAGTTAACACTTCAAACTCGGTTTTCATGAATCTTTCTCCACCATTGAACCCTTCTTAACCAAACACTTCAAACTAAGTTTCATGAAATTCGAAAAAGAAGGCTGTGTACATGATGCTTCAAACCTAGTGGCAGCCTTTTGTTAGACATTTTCAGCTCATTGCATTCACATTTGTTGCCAATGTCATGATCTTAATTGTTCATCTCTACCTTACATTGAGAGGAGTGGGTATTGTAGAGTGGTAGCCAGTAGATCTTGTTTCCTCTCAGTAATGTCATATATTTCACCTTGGTATTTCCCTATATAAAAACCATCCCAAAACACAGGTGATTATTGATGATGAAAATGTGATTAATTTATTTAAAACAAATAGATTAAGTGTTATAAACCAAATCATAGGTGAGAGAAGTAAAATGAACTCTTTCAGGTAGGTTTTCTCCTTTTTCAATGATTTAAGGAATGAGCATATTTTTATCAGGTTTTTAAAAGCATTTATCAAAGCTACATAGCATATGAAAACATGAGCCACCTTGTGTATATTTTATGACAGTTTTGTTATTGTCTAGGTGCTAAGAGCAGTGTTTTGTACCATTTTTTGTGTCATTTTGTTATCATGAGTGTTTGTAAGTATTAGCTTGCTTATATATATGTATTTTAATATTTGTGCTATTATAATCCAATACTAAATTATGATAATGAAACACTTATTAGATGATAGATTTTCTTTTGAATTTGTTGATTAAATTCATACCACTGTCTTTTCACAATTTGCATGATGATATTTTCTTTTGGATTTTAATTATACTTTTGTTGGGCTATATCGCACTGGTAATTGATGCAGGACTTCACCCACTCTAAGATATGGATCTATCTGAGTGCAAAGGGTAGGCTAGGAGGTCCCCAAGAAAGGCCCATCTCATCAGCATCCAAAGTGATGCAAAATAGGCAAAGCTTCTTGTGTTGTTTTGTTCCAATGCTATTAAAAAAGTTAGTCCGGATCCTGTAGTTAAATGAGCTGAATCGATTTAGGTGGAAGGTGTATGGAGTAGAGGAAAAGGGGCAGTCCGGTGCACGAAGCTCCCGCCAATGCGGGGTCCCGGGGAAGGGTTTATTGTATGTAGCCTTACCCTACTTTGCAAGAAGTTATTTCCGAGACTCGAACCCGTGACCTCTAGGTCACACGGTAGCAACTTTACCATTGCACCAAGGCTCCTCTTCTGTATGAAGTAAAGGAAGATCAAATAAAATTCTAGGTGATGTAAAAGCAAGTGTTCTAATTAGTTTTAATATTATTAGTGATATAAGCCTGCATAGGGTTTGAGGGAGGGATAAGATCAGTTTAGACAACCCCGGATAATCGGAACTTAAGATTTAATTGATGATGATGTCTGAAAGTAAATTGTTTTTATTGCTCTCTGGATACAAGAACCTTAATCAGGAAAGTAAATTGCTTTTGTGAGTGCTTCAATCTCCTCTTTCTTACTAGCCAGATCATTTGCAGCACCAAAGCTGTTGTTACAAAGCTTCAGGAAAGAAGCATCAGTTCATAAGGTGCTGCTGCATATGTTTTATTGGAAATTCCACTTGTGGACCAGCTTTAGATTTCACCCACTTTATGATGCATGTGACAGTTATTCATCATCATACTAGTTATGAAGAAGAGAAGAGTGGCAGAAACCATACTCACTTTGACTATATGAAATTGGGAAAAAAAATTCAGACCTGATAGTGTTGACTGCCCCTAGTTCAATTGCATGATTTAGAGTAAATATGACCAGCAGTAATATTTCACTGCCATGTGAGCTGTTTCTGCTTCTGATGAGCATTTTACTTCTGACTTTATTTTATGGTGTTGTTTCGATGAGGTCTTTTATGTATAAGTTGTTCCTTTTCCCATGGGAAAATGATGGCATCAATTGCAAAAGACTTTTTTTATAATCTTCATGATATATTCAGATGATTTATTAGATGTATCATAGAAATAGATGGCATGGGGTCTCAGTAGGTTGTCTGCTTGTGGCATATTGCACTTGGTACATAAACCTTCATTAAGTTGCATTTTTTTACTTGCTGAAATTTTATTATTTGAATTCTCATTGTATTGTTTGATCATTGCTTACTCTCAATATGTTTTTGTGGAATTATGTAATAATTACTTTAGAATTCTGTAATTGTTTATGTTAGATACAGGGATTAAGCACAGATAATCTTGATACTCAATAGATTGCATTGATTATGTTTGAACAGAGAAAAGTTACCTTCTTGGATCAAAAACCTCATCGCAAAGGCATCATAAATAGCATAACATTTATGCCATGGACTGATACGTGTTTCATAACTGGTGGGAGTGACCATGCTGTGATACTTTGGCAAGAAGTAGATAGTTCATGGAAACACAAGACAGTGCACGCACACATGCATTCTTCTGCTGTCACGGGAGTTGCTGGATTATACCAGAAGAAGACTATACTATCTGTTGGTGCTGACAAAAGGATCATTGCTTTCGATCTGTCAACAGGAAGGTCTGAGTTCAGAAATCAAATAGAAAGCAAATGTATGAGTGTGCTTCCAAACCCATCAGACTTAAATTTGTACATGGTGCAGTCAGGGTAAGTAAATAAGCTTCTGAAGTTCTGGTAAGGTTGATAGTCTAGCAATACAGCATGTTACTTGTGCATTTCAAATAGAGTTATCTTTAATGTTAGTGATCTCAACATCATTGTGGTTTATTCCCTTGAATCCATTAGCATTTTAATTCGAAGGCCTGATCTTGTATCAACCCCCTCCCCCCCAAAAAAAAATGGCGTTCCACTGTCTGTTCTTCTACAAGGCTAGTAATAAGGTTTAGCAATATTCTCAAAGTGCTTCAGACAAAGTGATCTTGGATTACCCAAAATTCTTTTGTTGCCTTATTCTTAGTTTGGTTGATGTTCTTCCTTCCACTTCAGCTGAACTACTTCTTGCTGACTTAGACAAATCAAGTTCCTTCAAAAAGTGCCTTTCACCAACATAGGAACCTGCAAGACCTTTTGAATCCAAGTCAGACAAGAGTGGTGAGTGAGATGTCAAATGTCTATTTATCATCTTCAGGGATCTATCTAGTTACCTTCGGAGCTGTTACTAGCTATTACTTTTCCAGTTGTCAGTGACAATCTCCTATTGGGCCACAGAAGTTGCTACAAGTTACAATAGGTGTCAGGATGTCACAGTCTAATTGGCCCAAGTTGCTACCCGTAAATCATCCCCTGCCTTTTCTATCCTCGTCCCTTCCTATGCTTCTCATTGGTTGTACATTACTGAGTAATCGTATCTGTAATAATGTAACTGGTTTAAAGTTGAGGGCTGCAAGGGAAGGACTTCTCACTGTCCAAGTATTTGTTGTGGTAATTTAACCTTTTCATGGGTGTTGAATCTTCTCTGCCTGTGTAATTTTATTAAATTATGTTCAATCCATCAGCTAATTGCTAATACTGATGAAAACAATGGCATACTTGAATTGAGTCACAAGGATCTTTTGCTAAAATTCAATTGGCACTTGTCCTTGCTAGGAGTACCTTCTTCACAAACCAGTTTCCTTGATAAGGAACAGAGTTGACTGTTGTTATTTAGTCAAATATGGAACAGGATCAAGATAAGTTGATCAGTGAGCAGGCTAAGCCAACGAGATTGCTTTTGGGCAAAAATCAAATTAGATGACCATATTTATTTATGGTTCATCCAAATTGATGTCTCCTTATCTTTTGATTACAATTGCTAATCCTCACAAATTTGTCTTGCCAGGCCAACATTATCTATTATCAGATTAGGCTAGATCAATATTTCAAGCCTTTTTTAAAGCTCTATGATGTTAATGTAGGTGCAAATTATGGTGTATGTTTCATGCTTATTGGAACTGGTTACACTCAACTTGGCAAGAAATTTATGTTTATAGAAATTAGACCTTCACTGATAAATCTCCCAAATTTCATGAGAATTTTCAAGCTTTTCCTTGAATTGTCTTTCCTTTTCTTGTAGAAATTGTTTAATCTGTTTGTATTAGGGGTCTTCTATCGTTAGTACTTGTTTCTAACAGTGGACACCATAATACTACCTTCCAGGGAACCTGGGAAACAGCTTACTTTGTTTGATATGCGATTGAGGCAGACAGAACTTCATACATTTGGGTGGAAGCAGGAAACCAGTGAATCCCAATCTGCTCTGATCAACCAGGCATGGTCTCCTGATGGTCTCTATCTATCCTCTGGTTCCGCAGATCCCGTAATACACATCTTCGATATCAGATACAATGCAAGCAAACCTTCCCAGTCAGTCAAAGCGCATCAAAAGCGAGTTTTCAAAGCCGTGTGGCACCAATCACTCCCCCTTCTCACATCCATATCATCTGATCTCAATATTGGATTGCACAGGACATATTAAGCAGTTTCAAATCACCTTTATCGCAATAGGAATCAAAGGAGTTCTAGTCTTGACCAAGCTGGTGACAAGCAGCAAAGCACTTGAGGAAACTTCAAACTTCTCAGCATTGTAGCTAAAGAGTGACGAAAAAGCAACTTACAAGGAGTAAGAGCTGTGGCGAGATGGTCACTTTTTTTGTTAGCCAATATCTACTTCTGTAAATTTTATTTGCCCCCTCGTTGGAGATGAGGACGATAAGCTGGCTAGCTCAGGAATTGCCTCCAGTCGAGCAGCTAGCAATTTTTTAGCACAAAATGGCTGGTCAAACACTGCACAAAGGTTTACTTGAGCTCTCTATCATTTTTGTGAATTTTGTATCAGTCTCAAAGGAATTGAGATTGTTTGTTGTATGGAGAGCAAAATCACTAGAGCTATAGGTTGTTAGGTAATCTACAAAACATGTTCATTAAACTACAAAAACCCTTTAAATTATAAATCTCCCTTTTCTTTTTTGGATATAATTATTGTTTTATTTTATTTGTATACTTTATAAGCTATGGTATAATCTTTATCGGATCGGGTTAACAGGTTTTCGAACCCGTAACAGTTACTGCTGTAAATCCAAGTCCGGCAGAACTAAATAATATTCCGAAGAAAATACATAGGAGAAAAAGTGAACCGGATTCTGAGCTGGTTCAGTCACAAGGTGAATCGCCAGACCGGCTCTAATTGGACCGGGTTTGAGAATAATAGAAATGTGTCGGCGTGGGCGGCGGTGGGCTTTCGTTGTCGTCCACAATGACGTGGGGCCCGTCGACGACGGCCAGCTCATTCCATTTCCCGTAAATTATGGCCGCACCACAAATCGAACCGAACGCCACCAATTGCTTTGCTTGCTGCCCCCCTCCTCCACCCAAAAAGAGGCCTAATAACAGCTCATCGATCCCCTTCCTCCGCCTCCCACCGCCGCCGTCGCCATGCCGGGGATCCAAGGTACCACCAGCCCGGTCCACTTCCTCTCCTTCGACGAAGACGACGGCGGCTTCGGCGACTTCAAGGTCGCCTCCGTTAATCACCCTTTCCCATCTCGACAGCATCAGAATGATGACGACGACGACGACGACGATTGGGGCGATTTCATGGTTAGCCCGATGGGATCCAATGCCCCGGTCGGATCCCCCTCCCCTCCGCTGGCCATCTTCGATGCATTCCCTTCCGATCCCGCGTACGGCGACAAGATGCCATCTAAGGGGGCTAAACTGTGGGAGAAACCCAGAGGGGCGTTGCCGCTCTCGATTTTCGGGGAGGAGGAGGCGGACGAGCCTCAGACTATCGAGCCGCCCGTTATCTTCTCGCCTTCTTTCTCTTCTTTGGGCCCGGCCAAGGATCGGAAGGGAGTCGTCGCTCGTGGAGAGCTGAAGGATCTGATCACCAGTCTCTATGGACAAGCTCCGCAACCG
This sequence comes from Hedychium gardnerianum, assembly GCA_038050645.1. Lineage (NCBI taxonomy): Eukaryota > Viridiplantae > Streptophyta > Magnoliopsida > Zingiberales > Zingiberaceae > Hedychium > Hedychium gardnerianum. The sequence goes on from JBBUKS010000008.1 coordinate 13,452,262, forward strand.
GAGGGCGGTCAGAAGACCGGCTCTTCTTTGGGGGAGGCGAAGGAGGAAGATTCAGACGAGAGCTCCTGGGAATTCAAGGAGGCCTCTTCCTCTCCCAATTCAATGCTCAAGGTGATGGTTCTATTGATTATAAGGCGGATCGCGGAGGTTTGAGGTAGATGGTAACATACGATTGATCTTTCTTTCGAGCTGAAGGTCTTTGTTGCCTCTATGTTTCTCAGGAAAATAAGGAGAAGTCTGGGACCGACAGAACTGCAGCTTTGGATTTTGGCAATGTCGAGGTAATAACTATGAAGCCCCTCCTCTGCATTTCTCCTCTCAGTCTTGCTTTGTTTCCTCTGTTTAGCCACCATGGAAATCTCTAGATTCAAAACTTTAGTTTGGCAACTGAAGTTTCAAAACTTTGAACCCAGTTTCAATTGTCTCAAGCTGGCTTATTAAATTATCAAATCTGTCTTGATCACACTGTAAAAAATTCAACATCTTAATTTGGCGTGTGAGAATGTATGGAATCTATACCAGTTTAGCTCAAATTACATCAATCACACAACAACATCAAGTACCATCTAAATTCTAGGCCAGATAACCATCTACCCCTACTGTGGGTGAAAATTGTTTAGGATAAAATAATTTTTGTTGTCTTCCTGTTTGGAATTTAGATATGAGATGAATTCCATATCACCATATTGTTGACGAGGTGGTGCAACTTACAAGAAATAAGATTAGAGAACATGAATTAACATGATCGGGTTGATCTTTCCTTATGATTTGCATATCTTGTCTTGTCGCGACCACCTTATTGGTCAATTAGGTTCCTCAGAAGTTTAGGGTTTCTCAGTCGCGGTGACATTAACTAAGGTGTTATATTTATGATCTCTTAAAAAAATTCTACCTAAGTTAGAAAGAGAAAAAGAATTGAAAGTTCTCATCCTCAATAATCCAGTGAGAATTTCTATCTATTGGATTGGATGTTATGTGTTGAGGTTGATTGGGACACCATTTACAACTTTAGGAGTCAATTTGAAATTTCTGGGACTAAATTGACATTTGATATTTTTGAGATCCAAATGGAGACACAGGGTTTTAGATTTGAAGGGTTAACCCACCCCCTCTTTTATACATAATTGTGATGTTACAATTATGCTATGAAGCTCATTCGAATTGGGTGATTATCAGACTGGTGTCGACAGTAATGGGGGAGATAGTACCAAATTCAGTGACAAGAATGTGAATGTTCAACACAAAATAAGCAATTCAAAAAATGGAGTTCATTGGTTTTCTAGCAAGGAAGCCTGGGAATTCGATAACAGTTTTCCTGAGAGTACAGCCACAATAACTTCAGAACAACAGGTTATTCTGCTATCCCTCTAGCTACCTGCCACATCAGTGTTCAAGATAATTATGGTTTTTGGTAGTATAGTATATTTACTGCGTTTTCCTTGTTCAGAATGGTGAAAAACTGCAGGTTAAAGATGCTCAATTAAAGGTCCTAGAATCCACCAATGAGATTAAGGTTCGTACCACTAATACGGTGTATCATTACCTATTCTAAAACCTTGTTTGTAGTGGTTTTGCTCAAGCATCCTTATCTTCTCGATCTTTCTTTGTTTGTATGTAGACTTTATTTTTGATAAAGAACCTTCTCTCTGCCTAATGTAATGATATTCGATTTTGTTATCTCAGGAAAAGAGTGGCTTCAGCCATTTTTACCTTGGAAAAAAATAAAAACCTTTTATCACTGCTTGAATTTGTAAAACATGCACGTTTGGATATGAATACTCATTGTTAGTTTGTTACCCATAACAGCTGCAAACCCTTCTTGAGAGTGCTAGAGAAATATGCTTCCAGGGCTAGTGTGGGATACGCTTGCTACTTTGCATCTCAAAAACCCAATATTAGCATAAGACAACTACGTTTGTGTGTACATACGTATTTGACCACCTCCATTCATTTCTTGTCCTTGATATAGTTTATTTAATTAGGTCCATAATGGCATAATCAGAATGCATCAAACATTGCGGTGACGTCAGTTGATATATAAAGCAGCTTTGTATTTTTTTATTATTATAATCAAATGTAGGATTTTACCTTTGGTGTGACTCTTTAACTTGCTAGATCTAAGCTTCGTTCAGTTACCTACCTCACTGGTTTCTTTTACTACTTTTTTGTGTGTTTTAGATGACTTTTCCTTTTCCAGCTTAAAATGCATTTTTCTAATGTAACATCCATTCCCCAACCCTATGCTAAAATTTATGATCCTAAACAAAGATAATAAAGGCTGGTGCATAATAATTGCACATATTAATGCTTAAACACCATCATTGCTCACGTATGCATATGGCAGTATGGTTTAGTATAATTATTTAAGCGCCAACATTTGGCAAGACCTACCTTCTTTGTTTTGTAATTTTCAGGCTAATGGTAGCATCTGGGAAGATAACCTTGTTGACCGGCCAATCCAATCCTATAATAACATCAAAGAAGAAACCTATGAAAGGCCTTTGAGTCATCAAGATGAATTTTCTTTTGAGCTCGATTTTGTAGGGAACACAACCAAGGAAACAATTTCTGTTCCAATTCATGAAGTGAACAGAAACACTCATGATATGTTCATTGATGTTGGTAATGACAAAACAGTTTTCGCAACTGATGCCCCAAAGAATGAAAGTGAGATATATCAAAGAAATTCAGATGAGTTTACATTCAATTCTGTCGTAGATTTTTATTGCAGATTGAAAGACGAATCAATATCCTTATTAATTTGCCATCTTGATGATATGAAGGTAAATGTAAGCATATATATCTTCTTCTATGCTATTATAGCATGTTCATTAACTGTAATGCTAATCATTTCAGAAAGCTTATGATGTTGCTTCTCTTTCTCGAGATCGAGTTAAAGCAGCGGAAATAAATGAGGAAATCAAGGTGAATTAAATAATTATGTGAGAGTGTTTTTTCTTTTTTTAAAATCTCCAGAAGTATTATGCATTTCCATCCTTGAGCAATTTTCTCCAAGCTTATGGTTGTATTTGAAAAAACTTGCTATGTGTGGAGCATGTTGTTTTTCTGTAATTTTTTTCTCTATCTTGCCTCTCATAACTTTACGTCAGCATCAGTGAAAATATGTCTTCTTGATCGCTTTTGTATTATTTTCTTCCATCTTATTGAGTGGTAATTGAGCAATTTAAGAAACAATACATGTAAAAAAATTAACTTAACAATGATGAGCATGCAAAGATGAAAGGGTGAAGATATTCAAAAATAAAACAAAAATATTACTATCAAGGGGCCTCCTATTATGCTTTTGACAAATTTGAGTTTTGATTATTGTTTCCTCTTTTCTTCAGGGAGTTTATAAGAAACTAGAAGAAGCCAAGGGTTCTGGAAATGCTAGTGTGGGAAAGCAACAATCAACGGAAAAATGTGTTAGTCAACTGCTTAAAGCTGTAGAAGAACTGAACTTCCAAGCTTTTGAGCAAGAATATCACCTGTCAGAAAGAATAATTTCAGTAAGCACACCTGAAACCGCACTATGCATACAAAAGTAGAAAATAGATCCGTTGATTTGTTTCTGCTTTGGAGTTGGATTACATGATATTTTTTCATTTCACAATTAGTAAAACATTGATAGAATCTAATTGTTATGATTTATATCATCTTCATGGAGATTATTTCTTATTCTTTTATCCTTGAAATTATATCATTAACAAGTAATGTCTTTTATTACTGATGATCATTTGCTTGGGAAGTTCTATCTTTTCCCTCAATGGAATTTGCAGATTCAATTAAGTTTTTCCTTATCTCTCTATGAAATGAACTTTTCAAGAATGATAATGGAAACTCGAAAGAAAAACCATTCGCATACTAATAGTTTGGGAAGTTTGATTGCATATATATTTTACCCATGATGCATAAAGACTACCAACACTGTTTCATAACTATTTTTCTTCAAGCAGGCAGGGAAAAACTTGAGTGCAGCAATCAAATTTCTAGAACATACCTCGTCGGTTCTCCATAGTCTGCTGTTAGCATCCTTGGAGGAACAAAAAGCTTATATTCATGCATGGTCTGACATGGCTGCGGCTTGTGTTGAAGAGTTGTTGCATGGTGCCACAATATGGCAAGAGTCGGTTCAATCACAAACCTTTGCGCAAATATTAAGTCAAGGTATGATTTCTTGCTTCCTGAAATTAAATATGATACAGATGGAACTTTTAGCTGTATATAGATCAACATAATTTGCAGATTTGCTCTCAGTAATAACTTTCCCATGATAAAAATTTCTACCCTGCAGAATCTAAATATTTCATCGCCCTAGGAGAGATTTACAGAGTCGCGGAAGTACTAGGAGCTTCTTTGAAAGTCTATAAGCCTTGGTTACTATTAAATCGAGGCAACTACTCGAGCAAGTTATTAGCTAGCTTGGACAAGTGTGCTGAGGCATGGACTCTGTACGGACTCGAAGAAGCTGTTAAAACCATTTCCGATTCCAACAATGTCGAACATGCTTGTCTAGCCAAAACACTCCTTGCATCCATCAAGACCATTCGTGAGCTTGATCTCTCACGCCATTCATTTTCTGAAGGCAAAAAGATTTGCAGAATATCCTTATTGTCCACAGAAGAACTAAAAGGTGCTTTGCAGATGATTCTCAACTCATTTGGCTGTTTATCCGATTTACTTTCTTTTGACTCATCTTCTTTATCAATGTGACAGACCTGAAAATGGATCAATGGCATGAGAAATGCTATTTTGTGAAGCTTGCCAATCTCTGGGCTAATCGGGTTTGTTATGAACCTCCTCAGTTGCCGTACGTACATGTCAGCTAGGTGGAGAATATAGAATGGGATTGGACAGGAGTTTCTTGACTCGAAGGCGATCGCTGCTGCGAAGAATGATCTCGAAAGAATTCACTTGGCATTCAACTCAATGACCATCATATCGCAGCATCAACATTCCTAGACGAGGAAGGGTAACGATCAATGCAACCTCGAGTTTATCCGTTTATGTCCTTACGCTCAACTCTTCCTCTCTGTTTTGTGATCTATAATCTGTAGAAATGTCTGGCGCGATTGCAATCTCAAATTTTTTTTTCCTTTTTCATTCTTTTGGATAAAAGAGAAGCATGATGCAGTGGCACAAAGCTAGTGTTGGGCAAATAGAGGCATGAATAGAACATTAGAATTTGCCATGTTTTTTTCCCGGGATATGCCGTTTTGAAAGAAATCAATTTCCTTCCCCTCTTTATGAAATTTTTGTTAGTTTTCCAACATGATATACCCAATTAGTTTTGAATGATTGATCTTGTTTTATGAATTTTTTTTTATCAGTTATTAAAAAGTTTAATATTTTTTAATTATATGTTTTATTTAGAGAAAAAATTTATGTAAAATATGACAATGCCTTAGGTTATGATATGAATATTATGAAATTAAAAACAAAAATAAAGTGTGAGGAACAAATTAAAAACCATATGCTTTTCACATGAGCTCAATCTAAATCACAAACACATTCTATAAATTAGTCAGAAAAAGCTCGGACATCTCGATTATCAAAAATAATTATTATAATAATAATATCATACTATACAGCACTTTATGTATTATGGAGGTTAAGCAATCTCATATCAAGAAAGAGAAAATTATATTAAATAGAAGATGATTAACATGGAAAGATTAAAAATCCCTTACAAAGAATCTAATTAAAGAAAATTTGAAATAAACTAAAATTCAGTAATTTTTTTTTGTCAACTTAGATATTTTGTTTAAAGACTTCAATAAGCTCAGCAGCAAGAGTGAATCTTGTAGTAAAATTTTCTGGAATCAAATCTGGACGAACAAGCTAAGTATGTTAGAAGGAATTTAGAAATGTTTAGATATGTAACAATGCCAT
>JBBUKS010000008.1:13459022-13479305 GCA_038050645.1 Hedychium gardnerianum
GTTCCTTGCAGAGCTCATCGACAGGTGTATCGGGTCGAAGATTTGGGTGATCATGAAGGGTGATAAGGAGCTCGTTGGAACCCTCAGAGGATTTGATGTCTACGTCAACATGGTCCTCGAAGATGTTACTGAATAGTAATGCTCGCCTCATACTCATGCTTTGGGCTTTTCAGCGCTTCTAAGATTTTTTTAGCAACTTGATTTTTTCTAGGTCGAGATTCTTGAAGATAGACCTTGGTTCTTTCACCCACATGAACTTCAATTTTTTTTATACTTGTAATCGAAATTGGATAGAGTAGTGTTTTGTGAACCTGACATTGGATGGCGTAGTAAAGACTGTTGCTTGAAGCAGTATAGCAAATATGCTTCTTTCAAACTAGAAAACCTGGAAGTATTGAGATCTTATACAAAGATAATTCTGCAACTCTCTAATAGCTCTTCTGATATCTTTAGAAGTTCATCAGCTCTTATCAATTACACAGAAAGAGACATCTAAGTGCACAGTTGAAGGTAAATCACTAAAGTTATCAATAGAAATACGCTTTGAAACAATAGGAATGTAGGAAATTCAACCATGGTTTAAAAGACAGGTAGTTGAGACCCTCAAGCTGGTGGTACTTGCAGGTTTTCCATTTGTCAATTGCTTATCAATTTGAATAGTCTGTTTTTTGTTTGTTTGTTTGATGCTTTTAAATTGAGAATCAACTGGGTCCTTGTCTTAATTCTTCAAATGGCAATGTTCGATGAAATTTATACTGCAGTGAAATCACATCTGAGGGGCGTAGGATAACAAAGCTTGATCAGATATTGCTAAATGGAAACAACATTGCCATCGTAAGCAAGCTCCATCTTGTGATGTTATAGTTATTACTTACCTCAAGTCATACTTATCTTGTTTTCAGCATTAGTTTAATTTAAGTGTGTGAAAGAAGGATACTTTTATATAATATTATTTTAGCCTTTAAACACACATCTTATAACTTGAAGCATTAAAAGTTTTTAAAGCTATGTTGAGTACCCAAATGCTATTCATCTAAGCACATCTAAGAGCTTAATATTTCTTGCTTTGTTATACTTGTTTCTTTGGTAATGGATAATTCAATGTAGCAATTTATAACAAGTACATAAATTTTGGACTAGTCAGGTTTCTCAGAGCTTTCTTTTATTATGTTTTCAAGTATGTTGAACTAAAATTGAAATATCTTTATTATCAAGGGATTTACAAGAACATGTACAAATGTTGAAATGATACTTTGTTTTGTAGAGGGTAGGAAGTGAGGATTGTTGATAGTTAATTTGGATTATTGGTCACTAAACACTTCATGATGGCAGGCGAAACGCTCGCCCCTAAACACTTCAGAAGCAAGTAAACATGACTAGACATTTTTGTGGATGACCTTGATTTTGCAGAGAATTTGTTATTGTGGTGTTAATACATCAATCATTACTTGCACACTGCATACATCACAATATCATGAGATGGTTGGTTTCTCCTTTTTGGAGCATGGTTTCTAGGGTGTATATGTATATTGGATTCTGCTAGATATAAACATCTAAATTTGGGTATTCCGAAGATTATGAGTTTGGGTAAGCATTTGGTTCGACGGAGGCTGTCCAACTCAGAAGGTTTCAAACTTACAGACTCACTTGAAGGTTTTGGTAGAAATCATTCAGTTTTGAAACTCCATTACATTATTGCCTCTCAGTCAGATTATTGCATCTAAATGAAAGAAAGATACTCAGCCATTGGATTTTTTTCACCCTAGAAGATGAATTAGATTGATTACATATGTAATTTTGAATGAGAACCCATCCCTGTTGGCCTTGTTCAATCCTTGATTCCCTAATTTGTTGCTTCCTAAGACAGTAAACTTGTGATCATCAGGATTGTATAGAGCTAAATTATCTGTACAACATGTTTTCTACCCTTTGATTTCATAATTATAATTTTATGGCTTTCTGACCATTCACCATCTATCATCTATTTCTTTATTTTGCATTATATATGTATATATATATATATATATTTACTTGCATTGGATTGTCATTTCATCTGTTTGTTATGCAGCTGGTACCTGGTGGCTCTCCTGATCCAGAATAATACTAGGATCTTTTTTTTTTTTTTGCAAAATGACCCAAATTGTGGGATAATCAGTACTTTCTCATCTAACTGTTTTTGTAAGTTCATGTAATCTCTTTTGTTTTGATTCTCTTGTAGTCTACAGTGAGGTTATGCTCAGTATTTTTTGTGTTGAGTTTAAATGATACTGCTATCCTGTTTATTGTCTCCGTGAGAAGGATATATTGTATGCAGTCGTATTCACATCAGATTCTCTGTCAAAAATTTAGAAGAATTATTTTATTAAATTTAGATATTTAAATTTCACTACACAATACATCAACTTTCTTATAATTTATCATATTCAACTCAATGTGTTTACTGTCTCCGTGTCCGTGAGAAGGATATATTGTACGGAGTCGCATTCACATTAAATTTCTTATTTAAAATTTAAAATTAAGAGTAGAAGAATTATTTTATTAAATTTGTATATCTATTTGTTACTATATAATACATCAGTTTTTTTATAATTTATTATATTTACTTTTTTTTTCTCTCTGGAAATGTAATTTAGGAAATGAATTTCATTTCTCAAATTAAATTGTCCATTACAAAGGAATTCATATCAGAATCAGCTGATGTTTCCTTTGCCAACAAATTAAATATCATTTCTTTTGGGGTTTCTTGGAGTTGGAATAATCTAGAATAAAATAATTACACTGCGTGAAGAAAAATTTTTTTAACTAAATAATAAAGAGGATGAAAATAGATTAACATATTATATTGGAGGAAGGTTTAAATAAGTTTAAGTCCTTTTTTTATTTATTAAACAATCCTATATTTTTTTAAAAAAGTTATATCTGTATTTCTAACATAAGCAAAAGATAATTAATTCAGAAGATTTAAATATATATATATATATATATATTTCAATATGCTAAAAATGAATTAACAAAGTTAACAAAATCAGTATTAACTAACATATCAAAATTTAGCAGATGATTGTTATTCGATCCCACGCTGGAACTCCCTCTGATAGAGTCTTCAGAAATGTCGATCGGATTCTTTCACTCTTGATATTTACAGAAACTCTTTTCAGATGCTCCAAGGGCTTCTTAATCCTCGATGATGAACTCTCCCACTCATCGAAGTCCTCATCACATGGTCGCTGAAATTGAGAAATGGTAACAATTAAGAAAACATCGACATTAATTAATGCTTCTTCAAAATCAAAATCATCCTAAAACTCAAACCTTTTTGGACTCAGTTAAAACGAGTGACTGCAGATTCGGCGTGCATCGAAGAAGATCAAATACGATGTCCAGGCTGAACTGCTCTGCGACGTACATTTTGATCTTCAACTCGAGCAGTTTGTGAAAGACAGGAAACCCTTCTACGATAGCCTTATATTTTCTCTGAAACAAACAAAAATATTGATCGTTCTAAAACAATATATATATAATTAATTAGGAGAATTAAGAAGACCATAAATTAACATACATACCATGAAACTAGGAGTCGAGCCCCAAAGATATATATCCGACACCGTTATATCTACGGCAGTGACATCGAATAGTGTCTTAGCAAATGTCTTAGCAAATGTTCCCAAGCACCAAATTCTGCATAATCGAACACGAGTCAAGGAGGGTGCTTCGATATGCAAGTTTTTCAAACCAAAATAGGGTTTCAGCCTTAAATATTCGAGTTTCTGGCAAGTGATTTGAAGCTTTTCTGGAGCAGTTACAAGAGTCAATCTGAGAAGATTTGAAGCCTTTATTTGAATGACTTGGGGCTGTGGATATTCTGTATTCAATGTTAGTTCTTCCAAAACAGGGCAGCCGGAGAGCAGCCTCGCCAAGCTCTCGTTAGGAATAACATTTTCGCCGAGTGCGAGGGAAAGCGTCTTGAGATTGCTCAATCTGAATTCGGTCGACTCAAAGAATGTGCGATCCTTACAGCGGACGACGTGCAGATTCAGCGACACGAGCGACGGCCAATCGAACAGAAGGTCGAGAAAACAATCGCTGCAATACTCAAAGTGGAAATTACGGAGAGTCACGTGTCGGGCATGGTGGGATTTGGCGTACTTGACCAAGTTATAGACGAGAGAATTATGATCAATGGGTAATCCATATACGTCCGAGTTATAGACGACAATGAACATGATTTCACGCTCAAGTCTGTTTCCGGAGAGGTGAAGACGAGAAACAGAGTCGCCGCCGCGGGAAGCCAAGAAGCCGTTGATGATGTCGAGTTTTAGTTGGACGTAGGAGAAGTCGATGACGGGGACGGAAGTCCAGACGTGACGCCACCTGCGCCCCAGAACGGAGCTTCGGATGGAGTCGAGGGTGGGGAGGAAGGAGAGGATGTGGCTGAGAAGGTGATCCGGGAGATTACTGAGATAGTCTTCTTCCCTTTCCGATTGCACTTTCCGGCGAAAGCCCGGCAAGTTGCGGCGGCGGCGGCGGCGGCGGCGGCGGCTGCTGGTGATATTCAAATCGTCCATGAAGCAAGGCAGCGGCGGCGTTAGAGATGGGCTGGGGGCGATCTCTAGTCTAAAATTACATATTTATAGCGAAATAATTTGACCAGGCAATTAACGAAAAATCTTGACAATTAATAACGGAACCAAAAAGATTTATAAAATAAATAAATAAATAAAATCTTTAACTTCCAATATATCTGATTTTTTATTTTTGGGATGTTATTCTATAACTTTACTGGTTGGGCACATAATATATTGAGTTTCTTTAGCAACCAGTTTCGTTTACAATTTAATATAAAAATAACAAATGAATCCAAAGAGCAGAGAATGCAAAGTTGCGATGAATAGACAGATGCGTTATTCACTTAAGGCAATGCGAATCCATGACTCCACTTTAACAATCACAAATAAAGAATTGAAACCGAGTTCAAGAATCAAACTCGGCAACCGAAGTTGACTTACATGCTTGATCTAGTAAAGCTTTGATAAAATGTTCCAATCAGTTTTTCCAGCTGATCTTTTGTCAGACAGAAGATGATTCGACTTACATGCTTGATCTAGTAAGGCTTTGATAAAATGTTCCAATCAGTTTTTTCCAGCAGATCTTTTGTCAGACAGAAGATGATTCATGCTCTTTAGACTTTTGGACGCCCACCCAGCGAGCATAATCAACCCACCTGTTCAACATAGAATTTGAACCTTAATCAACTCATGGCGAGAAAACACCAGGCAATGTTGAAAAATCTGACTAGGGTGCTCAACATGATTAAATTGGTTGCTGATTTTAGTTATAAAACCCAACAGAACTATCGGGTGGATCAGAAAAAAGAACCAGATACCTCTTTTAGCTCTTGGTCTATTCTCTTCTTTTTCCACTTCCACTTGGATAAATGTAATAGCGAATTGATTATTTTAATTTCTATACGAATGCTTATTGCAAATGTGCTAGGAAATCATTTTTCTATAGTAGTTTATGTATAATTATGATTTTTCATAAGTAGATTGTTATCTTAAACAGATTAGCTTGTTCAAGAAGATATCCGGATGGAACTGCAATTCAGTTTTTAGTTTGGTATCTGGTTTTAAAATATTTACTAAATGTAAATTTAAGAGGGGACTTACAGCAGGGATCCCAAAAATGTGTTTCCTGTACGAACTGCAAAGCACAAGGCACTGAGTGCTAATTTTTGGTTGTGTAGCAGGGGCTCTAAGATACGTTGTTCAATGACACCAGCCAACACTTGGTACCTGTTGAGAGTTCAAGTTTGGTGTCAGCAAATCAAATCAATATAATAGCTTGGATGATTTAATATTTAGCCAGCCAAAGCTTACAAGTGACTATGAGATTAAAAATCGAGTAAATTGATATAGCAGAATCAAAATGGTAGTGTTTGCTGGAAGTTTGGAAATAAGTCCTATAAATATTGCTTCTATCCACCAAGAGAAATTTATAAATGCTTAAAAGAATGATTTTGTTAAAATAGTACTATGGCAAAGAACAAAATCCAAAAGGTGTATATTGATTTCAATCATATTTGGTAACATAATTCTTTGGCACCCTGTTGTTGGCATGGACGACAACAAGCACACATTCATACTATAACAAAATTTTCACATTGTGCATGTGACTATTTGAAATTTATTCAAAGTGTGTGATTGACATGTGAAAACAATTTTCCCATAAAAGAAGGAATTTTAGATCCCAAAGATTAGGCACATACCTATAATCAAGGAAATAGAGAAAGAGGATTGAATTTAATTCCATTCATTTTTCTCTAAATTTTATTTACGCCCAAATCAGTTGAAACTGGAGGGAAATGAAATTTACACATCTCATAGACACAAATAAGTAATGACGAGTATTCCACACCCTTCAATCCCATCTAAGTCAACAAGTTCAATGAAGTAGAGTGAAAAATGAAATAATACAATTCATTTCTTTTCTCTTTTCTTCACTTAAACTATTTTACTTCTCTTCTATTTCCGCACAATCAAGTAGACATAACAGATTATTTGCTTGCATATGATACATAGAAGTCTCATGAAACAAAAAGAATTCAGGTTACATGATCTGGAAGTATCTTGTCCATATTGCAGGAATCAATATGAGAAGAAAAAAATGATGTGAACCTCAAAAGAAAACCACAATTATTAAGCTCTGGTGTAAAAGATTTGAAATTAAAATTTAAACCTAGCAACAAAGATACAACCATGAGGAGTTGTATAAACTCACTGATGCTGTCTACCTACTGAGGTTGCTAAACTGCCAGAAATCCTTTCCCCTCAGTCATTCAGATGATTTGAGAAACAGTTATATTGATAAGTGCGTCATAGTAAATGAGCAGGTTCTCAAGTCAAAACAAAGCAACATAAGCCAGAAAAGTTTGGGATTTATACCTAAGATTGCTTGAAATGGCCATGTAGACACCATAGGCGACACTGGTAGATACAATCGGCACATCCTCTGCCTCTATTTCAACATCCTTGTCAATTGCCTGCCTGGCCTTGATTAAAGCATTGGTTACACCTGTCCCAATCTGTAAAACATCCAATAGCACCAACCAACAGATTTTAACTGACAATGTTCAAGGAATTTTTCTGAAATTCCTCAACGTCAATATCTCCATGTAAGTAAATCCAATATTCAAGGAAACAAAAAATTTTCTGAAATTTCTCAATTACGTATAGAATTTTTCCCTTACGGCATACTTGCCGATATTAAAGTCCTACTTCATGGTGCTATACAAGGAAACATGAGAAGATGAAATAAAATAATTTACAAACTTAGAAGTATTGGTAAAGATGCATACTTTCAATAAGCAAAGACATAATAGGTTGCTATCGAACTTGAGAAAAAAAGATTGAAATTTTATGAAAATGTCCAAAATGCAGCCAATTATACCATACCAGGGAAGCACCAGTCCCAACAACAAAAAGCTTTGAACCATTTCTCTGCAAAAGGGGTGGAAGAATTTAAAAAAATAATTTAATGGTCAAGCTTTAAGGAAGGACGCATTGGTTACTCAAGACAAAGTCAATCATAACCAACTAATCAAGAAATTCAATAGTATACCACAATTGCACCGACTCTCTGTAAGAATGAATACGATGTTCCAGCTAAAGCAATCTGATAAGAAAATAATTCATATTTACTCATACAGTCAAAAGCATTTATAAACAATTCATATTTACTCATAGAGTCAAAAGCATTTATAAAACAAGTATTTACTTGAAAAGCATTATCAGGACAGCTAAAGAAGAACTTTGCAATTGGCCCAGTGTTCAACTGAAGAGGTGCTCGTAGTGATACTGTCGGAGCAGGAAGCCACACTAGCATGAAATCAGCAACTATGGCCATTACCTAAGCAACATTAACAATTTAAAATTCACAGTTCCACTCACATGAACCTCAGTATTGAGCACACTGTTAAATGTGCAAAACATGCAAGAACATCTGCAACTTAAAAGTTAGCAAGACAGCATGTTGGAAAAAGTTGCTTATGCTAGCACAACCAAAAATGTTATGACCGTAATGGAGGTATTTAATGACCACATGATATCAGGCTGTTAATGTACATGGATAGTAGAAAAGTAGAACATAATAAAAAGATGAAAATATGCAAGAAAATTTTGAAGATATCAATATTTCCTGTTTAAATTAAGTTTGCAAGTGATTCAAACTTCAAGATGGTCCACTAAACAAAGAAGGATTAATAAGAGGTGAGGCTCTGAACTAAGCTTACAACCTGTTATTTGAATATACCACAAAGCATTTACATATCGTGATCCGTGATCACAATCTTTACAACTTCCAATTGCTCCATGTTCCTGACAGTCCACTCAAATATTCTGGTGACTGGGCCTTTATATACCACAACAAAATACAAGATCGAAGGAAAAACATACTGAATCAAGAGAAACTAAGGCTAAAGATGAAAACGAACAATGATAAATACTTGAACACTTTCAAGAGAAACTAAGGGTTAATTGCTAAAAATGATAATTGAGGCCTGCAACAATGTTAATTAAAACTTGTAACAACACATCAACCTCTAACAATTATAATCTGGTTGTCTACAGTTCAAATGAGTGTCGATTTATTCATATGGCATATCATGTGAGTCTGTTTCAAAGTTAGATACCATGTGACGTCACCATGTTTCTTAGAATCATCAATTTTCGGTTACTTTTAGCAACTAACTGTCAATTTAATTGAATTATGTAGATCTTTTAGTATTTGACTTTGAAATAGAACATGTGGGCATGCCACGTATACTGATTGATGATAGAATTGATATCTTTCCAAGTTAATCTATCTATATAACAAATCTTGTTTTTTTTATAGCTGTTATTTACCTCAAAGCTTCTACTATTTTTTACTTTTTAGGAACTAGGCCAAAGTTAATCAGAGATTCATCATTTTTTCAGTATTATTCCACTCTAGATAACTGACTCAAACACATGAATTATAGAATTGGGTTCTCCAATTTTTCATAAATCACATATCTATGAACATAAAACTGAACTATTTCATCTAGTAGATAATCCACAAAGCCATATTAAACTCCACAAAATGATTCTAAAATTCAAGCTTTAGGCTATCTGTCCTATGAGGAAAAAGGAAGGGGGAAAATAACACAGGGAACAACTTTCCTTCTATGCTATGTGAGGAAACAGAGGGAGGGAAAGAGACGGCTGTGGAATTGCTTCCGCCAAAATTGGGTGGGAGGGCAATTTGGGTAGAACGAAACTAATTAAGAAAAAAAATTGAAATCAATTTTTAAATTCTTCCTTAAAGTTTTTTAAATAATCAATTTAACAAAGTAAAGAATCCTTCTCCTGATTTCTATCCCTCAAAGGAAATCTGAAGGATTAATTCTTTATCCTTCCAATTAACATTTTCCCTACCCTCACTTCCCACCTTTCAACTTTACTTCCCTCTAGGAAACACAATCTAAGCAAACTAAATGACATATATTAAGTTGCCAATTTAGAGCCCTAATACTTTGAGAATTGTAGTAGCCCCAGATGGGGCAAGGATATTGTTTTGAGCATCTGTATAACAATATAAATGTTGTAGTTCATGCAACTAACTTATCCTACTCTTCATCCTTC
Source organism: Hedychium gardnerianum (assembly GCA_038050645.1). Classification (NCBI taxonomy): domain Eukaryota; kingdom Viridiplantae; phylum Streptophyta; class Magnoliopsida; order Zingiberales; family Zingiberaceae; genus Hedychium; species Hedychium gardnerianum. Next base: position 13,468,682 of record JBBUKS010000008.1, read on the forward strand.
TGGCCTCCATTGCTTCCCTTTTCCTCTTCTAGCAAAGACTGACTTTATAGCTCATCTAGCCTCCACAACATCGTCAACAACCTCCAGTACCTACATGACTGCAGGTCTATTTTTTCTGACTCACATCCACAGAGGTTCTCTAACTCCAATCACTTGGTCAAAAGTATGAAGTACTGTTGTTCCATGCATGCTATATAACAGTCAAGTGCTACTGATTCTCACTTACAATGTGATTAAACCAATAAGTTGCATGTAGCTATGCAGTTGATTTCTGTAGTTGTGTAGTTGGTTACAATCTAGTTATGTTCTATAATCCATATGTATGAAGAATATCAAGAACAGTGTGTATTGGAAGTAATATAAAGGACACCAGTTTACAAATCCAACATTAATTCCCTTCTCTTATCAATATAAAGATTGATGCCCTTTTGTCCATATGGACACCTGCAAATTGGTATTCTACCCAACCCAAAGATAACTAGATATCAGCGAGATCGCTCTTGTTATCAAGTCTACAAACTATCCCATTGTTTGTGTTCAATCTTATGCTTGTAACATATCCTTTGAGAACTTATATGACAGGTTGTTTTCCTTCCAAGTCATTTTGTGACTGATTTGGTTCCATCCTACTTCAAAAGTATTGTATGTAAGAATTTTAGATCATAACTCAAAAGGTGAATCATCCTCATATGAAAGGTAAAAAAGACTAATTAGCTGAGCCTTTAATCAAACTAAAAGGAAATATCATGACATAAATCATACCACATCACAGATAACAAAATCCAATTCCTTAGTAAAGTTCTCTCTGCGACGCTCCCACTCAGCGGCTGTCTGAAATTGGTAAGCTCATATTAGAATTAGAGGAAGTCAAAGATCATTAAAAAATTAAGATATGCATACATGATAAAAAGAATGAAAAATAAGATGGTGGAGATTCTACAAAAGGAAAAGTCATTACAGGCATGAACGTTTGTTGTCAATACAAGACAGTAATTTGCACTTAATCAACCTAGAACTGGCATCAATGTCATGACTAAAACACATGATTCATCCAAAACTCAGCTAAAATATAAGACATATCAGAAAACTGATCCTTCAACTATTTTCAGCCACTATATGTGCGTGTGAATAGCAAAAAATCTAGGCAAGGAAAAACCATCAAACCAATGGCACATGCGCTTGCAGTATCTAAAGCAAATTTTGAAGATTAAGAATAATTACTCCAGATTATGACGCTGGAATATTATTCTGTACCTTCTAAAACAAAATCCTTCATTGGACTAACTATTTCAAGCATTTTCAATAAAAAATCTTGTTATAAATAAAGCCTAAAACCAACTTAGAGAAATTAAGTATATAAACCTATCAGCTAATTTAATAAGAAAAGTTCTTTGCGAATGGTAGGGTGGAGGGGAGGAATAGGGAAAGGAACAAGAAAAGTTCACTAAGAGATTGTTCCTTAAACTTTTTGAGTTACTTTACCTCCCGGATCCTCTTCCCTCCTATTCAAGAATCAGTCATCCAAACTAAACATGCTATATTACCTACATCACGAGAAAGTAGAAATGTGAAATCGGTAAAAGTATGACTAGAAGAAAGTAGTCAAAGCATGAATGGTAGAGCATAATGTCTAATAGAAAAAATAAAAATAAGTGACCACGTTCATACTTGGTAAAGGTAATAGATCCACAATAACACAGACCAAAATTTGGGAAAGAACAGCCATCGAGAGCTCCGATGCTTTTCTTAAGGGATCGAACATAGCACCTTAGTGAAGATGCCGACGCCACACTCCATGGCGACCTTAGCCAAGAAAAGGTCGTCAGCAAGGAGCCTCTCCTTGAATCCCCCAAACTGGAGCAGCCACCGGAAGACCGGCGACCTCTCGAGCTCAAAGAACCGCCGCACGATCAACCCGGGGATCCTCCCGTTCTCAATCGCGGCGGCCAAATCCTTGGGGAGGCTCTCGAGCGTCCTCTCGGCCTTCGCCAGCACGAGCAACGCCTCGGCACGGTTGTTCTTGCCCGAATCACCACCCTCCCCTCCGTCGCCCCCGCCGCCACCATGCCCGTCGTCTCCGCCTCCGTAGCCTCCTCCGCGGCCGGATCGCGCAACGACGTGGCGCCGGGCGGTGGAAGATAACGAGATCCGGAGGCGACAGGGAGGGGGCGAGAGGGCGAGGAAGCGGACGGCAGAAGGTGGGGCGACAGCTCTGCGGGAGAGGTAGTTGGAGGAGAACCTGAGGTTGGAGGGGGACGCCGTGCCGTCCGGAGCCGCGGCCGCCATGGTCAGATCGGAGAAGTCAGCTACGAAGGAGGAGTGGCTGGAACAATGGGATTTGATTCGTTGCCAGCGGAGAAAACCTTGCTGGAGTATTTATAGTCAATGCTTCCGGTGGGCTAGTAGGGGTTGGTGAGAGAGTGCGTGCCATTTCTCTGCGCCTCAACCGGTGAACCGATTTCCAGACCGAACCGGACTAACCGAACTTTGCAGTTAAACCCGACAAATATTTCAAATTAACCTCTCTTTGAAATTTTTCAATCGAAAGTGTTCGCTAAATTTGCGAAATAATTTGAAGGATTAAAATGTTACTAATTTTATCACGAGTGAATTTGGGAAAGATTAAGGATTTAGAATTTAAAATTTAAAATTTAAAATTTAGTTTTTCTAAATAATAAAATATACATTTCTTTCCATTATAAATAAGTGAATAATTATATTAATTTAGCTAAGAATATCACAATATGTCAATTTAAATTTGAATATTATATATTTTATACGATGGAAATGGAATCTTGATCTATGATAATTTTTAATTTAATAACAAAATCCTTAAAATCATATTTAAATATATCTAGAATTTTAAAATTGCATTGATTGATCATCGTACTTAAGCGAGACCCGCGCGTCTCATCCAACCAACCGAAAGGTATGAAATCCGTGTAGTTTATTGTCAGGTACCCATTAGCCTTCTCCCCTGCTTCGACGACTCTACCCAAATGGTCCAGCCCGTCTAAAGCAGAGAGAGCAACTTGGGACCCACATCAAGTCTTCTAATCAACAAAAGAGTAGGAAAGTTAGGCTGTCAAGAAAGGTCGGTCCGACTATCCCGACTATTTTCTGGGACAATTGGGGTCCCACCCTTGTCTGTCATTTTTCCGCGGCAAAAAAAATCAATAAGAAGAAATTTACTGGGGCTGTTGAACACTCGTCTTTCGGTGATTGGCTGTCACATGTATGCATGGTCGGCCATGGCATGTATGCCGCCTTCACATCACATGCATATGCGTTTTCCCGCGCGAAAACAGAGGGAGATCCATCGCCGGTATAAAAGGCGGCGGGAGAAAAGGGAGGGAAACAAGGAGGCGGAGGAGAGAGAGAGGGAGGGAGAGAGCAGGGTTTTGTGCGGCATCGATCCCAAAACCCTACAGTCGTCGATTTTGGCCTCGATCCGCCGCCGCCGGTTTCGTTTCCTGCTGGATCCGTCAATTCCGGCGATCTCCTGCAGCTTTTGGTCGGGGGGTAGAGAGAAGTTACCAACTTTGCCTTGGAGGTTGCGGGCTTCTCGGCGCCGTCTTTTGTTGGATCTACCCTTCGGCGAGTTTTGGAGCCAAGAAGGTTGGTCGGCTAGGGTTTCTGAGGATAAATTTTGAGTCGATAGGTGCTGCTTGGACATGGAGGACGTGAAGCCGTCGATTGCATCGCTTGAGGGTGACGGAGGCGCCATGGAAGCTCGTTTTATTGATGTGTGCAAGGTTTGCTGGAATTTGTCGTCTAATTAATTAACACGCGTGATGTGATTCTTTTGATCTGGTCTATCCGATCTAACTATTTTCCTCTTTTGGGTGATTTGTTATGCAGTGTAAGCTGACTCTTGACGAGGGCATGCTTAGGCAAGCTATCTTTTTATTCAAGGAAACCAAACACTTCCTCTTGGCCAATATGTCCGCTATTGGAAGTGGATCGGTAAGGGAATTTATGCTTTCGTTTGAGGGGTTAAGGGGTTAAGTTTGGTCGTTTCGTTATCAAAATTACTGATTTTGTAGCCTGAGGAGATCGAGAGGTTTTGGTCTGCAATTACTTTGTATTGTGTGACAAAGCTTGGCAAGGGGAGACTTGAGCAAGACAAGGAAGAAAATGGCATCACGCTTTGTCAGATACTGAGAATATTTAAGCTGAAGTGAGTTACTTTTCTTGTTTAATCCCTTATTGCTGTTGGGTTTTTGTGTTTGTGGGGCTGAACCTTTGTTTTCTACTTGTAGTGTTGTGGATTTCTTCAAAGAGATGCCACAATTTTGTCTGAAGGCAGGTTACATATTAAGTGGTTTATATGGTTCAGACTGGGAGAAGAGGCTTGAGGTATAAAAAGCATTCCTTTTGGTTATCTTGACTGAGCAACTAGTCACTGATTTCAGATTCTTCTCTTCCGTCACATATAGTTCCATGTTGTCTATCCCAGATAGTTAGAGCTCATGTTTTCTTGTTGGTTAGGTGAAGGAGCTACAAGCAAACATTGTCCACTTATGTCTTCTTAGCAGGTATTCTTTCAATCTACTCATACTTCTACTTTTGGCTGACATTTCAAGTGATTACATTTATACTGCAACATTTACACTGTAACTAATGATTGTTGAACTTATTTGTCCGATTACCAATGACATTTTTGCCTATTGATAAAACTTGCAATGCTATTACTTAGTTATTTTTATAAATTCTAAACAACCATCAATTCAATCAGAAAAGAGAAAAATCCAAGTATCACATCATGTCAAGAATCATCACTTAGTTCTTTGTGCTTGTTGACATTGGTTCTTTCCTCTACCATCATTATAGTGTAGATCGGTTGGCTTGTTTGTCCGGATTTTCTGTGCAATGCCTTTTTAATAGTTTTTGGTTGGAAATGAATGATTACTTCTATAGGGGAGGTTGGAAAAGAATTCTATCTCAAATTCTTTTGGTATTTGTATCTAACAAAAGAATTAATGGCTTCATTTTTATGATCATCATATGTGCCTTTTTGCATTCCAGCCCAGATTAATTTTAGCATTTTCGCATATTTTACTACAAGTGATGCATACATCAACAAGTTGTAATGATATCTCTACGATGTTGGCAAAATTGGATGATCTCGAAGGGATTATAACTCTGGTATTTCCTTTGTTATTGGATGATGTTGGTAAAATTGGATGAGCTGTGAAAGATTTTAACATTATTTTCAGAATTTGATTTTTTTTTTCTCTTTTGTTGGATTTTTTTCCTTTGCAACTTCTAGTGAGAGATCTACTTGTCTTGTCTTTCGAATTTTAAAATTAAATGGTAGAAATGGATTGACATTTCACATATTTAATTACAAGGTGGCGGTCATCAACAAATTGTATTAATGTCTCTGTGTTGTTGGTATAATTGGATGAGCTGGAAGGGATTATAACTCTGACATTTCCTTTGTTATTGTCCTTGGAAATGATTTTAACATTGTTTTCGGAATTTGATTTCTTTCCCTTTTGTTGGATTTTTTCCTTTGCAACTTCTAGTTAGAGGAGCTACTTGTCTTGTGAATTTCAAAATCAAATATTAGAAATGGATTTGCATTTCATGGTGCATTGTACGACACTATGATGCATTTGTTGGTAACTTCCGAACCTAGAATTAGTGTAACTGACTCCCTTTTACATTTACCTGCATGGCTGTAAAAATTTAGATTTCTAAAAATGGCCATCATTTTCTAGCTGTTCAGACTTTAAAATATCATTTCCAATTTGCAGTTGAAGTGGATGTATTTCTGATGTCCAATATACAACTTGTTTCTTAGATAATCTAATTCTAGATTGAAATTTCATAGTTGTAATTATTGTATGCTAACTATATAATCTCAAGTAAGCTTATCATGATGAGATGGACCAGGTACTATAAACGAGCATATCAAGAGTTATTCATGCAAACTGATACAAGCAATGGTCATGATGCAACAATTTCTACTCGTGAAAAGGGTTATATTTCTGACTACCATCGATTTGGATGGCTATTATTTTTAGCTCTCCGCATACATGCATTTGGACGCTTCAAGGATCTTGTGACATGTACTAATGGACTAGTTTCCATACTGGTTAGTCTGTGAAACATATATTTCAAACTTCTATGCCGATGTATTTTATTATAGAAACATTTTCTTCACTTCCAAAGCTCCTTATTACTGTTTTTTTCCCATGTAGGCTATACTTATTCTCCATGCACCCAAGCATATCAGGAAATTTAGTATTCAAGACTCACCAATTTTTGGTAATTACATCCTGTACCTTTTTTTTGTTTCCAGTATTATGAGTCAATCATTTGTATACTGTTTCTGATCTTAGTTGTGATTGCTAATATGACATTCCACATTCAGCTAAACGGTCAGATAAGGGAGTCAACCTTTTAGCTTCTCTATGCGAAAAATATGATGCCTCAGAGGACGAACTGCGAGGAGTAATGGAAATGGCAAATCACTTGATAGTGGGCATATTGAAGAAAAAATCACAAGAAGCTTCAAATGCAAAGAATGAATGTCTGGCTTATATTGACACAGGTCCTAAGCCACCTTTACTGCCCTTTTACTTCTTACACTTTCTAATATGTGTCATAATAGTTATTGCTATGTTATAGATGGCTTGACCTATTTTGATGACCTCTTGGAGGAAAAGTCATTACAGTCAAGTATACTTATCTTAGAGAAAGATTACGAAGATGCAATCCTTAAAGGTGAGCTAGATGAGCGAATGTTTGTTAATGACAGCGACAGTCTAATTGGCAGTGGAAGCTTATCTGGAGGTGCTATTAACATGTGCGGAACAAAGGTATGGTTCTGCAGCAATATACTTATTTTAATTTATCGCAATCTGTCTGATTGTTTGATGTTATTCAATCATAGAGAAAGTATGAGTTAATTGCTTCACCAGCAAAGTCTATCACAAGTCCATTGTCTCCACCATGTTCTCCTGGTTCTCCTTTGAAGGGAAGTCTTATAGGGAGCGCTAAGCTGGCTCCTGTTACGCCAGTGAGCTCCGCCATGACTATGGCAAAGTGGCTTCGAAACATTATATCTCCTCTTCCTTCAAGACCTTCGCCAGAGCTTCTCCGTTTCCTTTCAACTTGTGACAAGGATATAACCAGTGAAGTAACACAAAGAGCCAACATTATTCTTGGAGCTATTTTTCTTTCCTCTGCTTTTGGAGATAGGCATATTTCAGGTAGCATGCAGAGTTCTGCTCGGATGGATAGTATATGGGCTGAGCAGAGAAAGTTGGAGGCGCTTAAGTTGTACTACAGGGTTTTGGAGGCGATGTGTAGAGCGGAATCACATATATTAAATGGAAGCAATCTTACTTCATTGTTATCAAATGAACGATTTCATCGCTGCATGCTCGCTTGTTCATCTGAACTAGTTTTGACTGCGCATAAGACTGTTACTTTGATGTTTCCTGCTGTTTTGGAGAAAACAGGCATTACAGCCTTTGATTTGAGCAAGGTCATAGAAAGTTATGTCAGGCATGAGGAAAGTCTTCCACGTGAGTTGAAAAGACATTTAAATTCCCTGGAAGAGAGGCTCTTAGAAAGCATGGCATGGGAAAAAGGTTCCTCGATGTATAATTCTTTGATAGTAGCAAGACCAGTTCTTTCTACAGAAATAAATCGTTTAGGACTATTAGCAGAACCAATGCCCTCTCTGGATACAATCGCTGGGAATTATAATGTTTCTTCTGGAGGCCTGACTCTACCTTTCTCAAAATCTGAACATTCCCCAGGTTTGTAGCTTCATTCTGTGAAGCCTGCAATAAATCTCTTTTCAGTGGCATACTGAGTTATTTTTGGAACTATAATTGTGTTTGTTTGTTTCGAAGTTGGTTTCTTGTTAATCATGCAAGTTTATCTTAGACATGCACAAAATCATATTCTTAGGAGGATAAGCACATGGTGTAGCTAGTTATTGCAAAACTATACAGTGTTTTTAAGCGACCTAAGCCGCATTAAATTAGCTTCTGTCTCTTGGTTTGATCATTTCCCATTAAGGATTCACAAAGTTTAGTTTGTGAATCCTGCAGTAGTATCTGATTTCTGCTATCTGTGTTTCTAATGGTCAGTGTCGCAAGAAACTTAATTTAGGGTTTTTTCGAATAATGAAAGTCAACCATAATTCACCTATTGCATTCAAAAAAAGAGATGGTAGTTCTGTACTTGTGTTAACAAGTTTGTCCTTGACAAAATTCAATGCCGAAGTTTGCTCTCTTTTTTCATGTAGTAAAGTTGTGTTCGCATGGTGACTTTGCTATTGCAGCAAGCTTTTCAAGCTACTGAAACCATTCCTGCTCAAATACCTAGTTTTTCCCACTTTGTAATTAACGGTTACACAGGGTTTGTTGCATCTTGTGCACCAGCTTAGATTAAATCTATAGCCCATTACATGTTTCCTGGCTCAGATTAAATCATTATATGTTTATTCATTCTTGAAGTTCTTAACTAAATGGTTATTCTCTGACTGGTGTTACAGAACAAAATGAAGACCCTAGATCTCCAAAGAAAGCATGCAATGAATACCGAAATGTGTTAATAGAACGAAACTTCCTAAAATCACCTGTGAAGGATCGTGCCTTCTGTAGTCCCAAATCTAAACTACCTCTTCAGTCTGCTTTTGCAAGGTTAATGATTTTGCTTAGATATATGTTTAATTCCATTTACCCAAATCTTTCTGTTTCTGAATCTAAAAAGTAAATTTGTATTCAGCCCAACACGACCAAATCCAACTGGAGGAGGGGAAACTTGCGCAGAAACAGGGATCAATGTCTTCTTTAGTAAGGTTAAATATGAACCTTGAATTAATATTGATGCACGTATAAATGCTGCCCTTGCGACAGAGTTGTAGTGACTTATTTGTTCTTCCAATTATTCCCTTTCCTTTGGTGCTTCATAGATTACAAAGCTGGCAGCCATCAGAATCAAAAGCTTGAGTGAAAGGCTTCAGTTGTCCCAGCAAATTCTAGAGCGCATTTATTCTCTCATTCAGCAGATTCTTGTTCACCGAACTCTTCTTTTTTTTAATCGGCATATTGATCAGTTAATTCTTTGTAGCTTCTATGGGGTTGCCAAGGTACAACTCTAATGACCGGGAGTGAGTTCCTTTTCCATTTCTTGTGAGTTGTGATAGGCATGTGAATCTTGCATTCTTTCCACAGATTTCTCAACTCAGCCTAACCTTTAAGGAGATCATTTACAACTACAGAAAGCAATCACAATGCAAACCTCAAGTTTTTCGCAGCGTTTTTGTTCACTGGTCATCGAACAGCCGAAATGGAGTAATATATATTTACTCTGTTGCATTTAAATGGAAGATTTATGAATCCATTCTGACATATAATATGTGAACAGAAAACTGGGCAGGAGCATGTCGATATCATTACATTTTACAATGAGGTATTTGTTCCTTCAGTGAAGCCTTTGCTGGTCGAATTAGGACATGCCAGTGTGAATAATAGTAGCAACAAAACCATTGAAGACAAAATTAGTTCTGATAGTAAGTTTATTTTATTTTATTTTAAAATGTTACACTATGTTGCATGAGCTATGAAGCATTGCTAAGAACATGTAAAACAGGCCAAATTCCAGGATCGCCTAGGATATCCTCGTTTCCACATCTTCCTGACATGTCTCCAAAGAAAGTCTCTGCTGGTCATAATGTATATGTTTCGCCTCTGCGATCGTCTAAGGTGTGCAGTTTTCTACAATTTTCATGTCAGTTTCATCATTTTAAACCTATAATTTCTTGTTTATCCATGTAGATCTAGTGTCTAAGCATGTTTTATAGGAATTGATCTCCATTATGTTAACCTTTTTCTGAATCTAAAGCACAACAGTTGGAATAAAAATTAGGAGAAATGGATTCAATGTTTGTGCATGTAGAAAAAAGAATTCATTTATAATATTATTTGATTCAAGAAGGTTTAGATAAAAATCTAACCTTCATGATTTAATGCCTTTCTATTCAATGTTTTCAGATGGATGCCTTGCTCTCGCCAAGCTCAAAGAGTTACTATGCATGTGTCGGTGAAAGCACGCACGCGTATCAGAGCCCCTCGAAAGATCTGTCAGCCATCAATGACCGTCTAAACTGGTATTTCATGAGACATCACTTGTACCATTTGACCTCCCTGTTGGATACTTTGATTCAATGCCTCTCATCTGCAGTGGAAGAAAGGTCAGTGGCAGACTGAATTTCGATGTGCTGAGCGACTTCGTCGTAGCTAGGAGTCTCCAGAACGGTGCTGCTGCCGCTCCAGGCACTGATGATGCTCCAACCTCAAAGTCAGCTGTAAAAACCGAGCAACCTGATAGCTGAAGTATCCAGTGTGGTAGTCTAATCTATCTCATCTATGCTAACTTACGACTCATGTTCTTAACCTCTTTCACCTAGTACTTTTCAACAGGGATCTGATATAAGCAATTAGCTCCAAACTTGAATGCTGTAGAATTCCAAAAAAAAAGAGAAGAAAATCTTGCCGAATGTGTTATTTCTGAATATTTATAGCGGAAAAGGCCAGATCTAGTGTGATTAGCAATAAACATTCAGGTTTCTATGATGTTTTTCAACATGATCAGT
>JBBUKS010000008.1:13480635-13513937 GCA_038050645.1 Hedychium gardnerianum
TACCGTCGATGCTTTGTTTTAGTGTGGCTGGTAAGACCCTTGTTATGTTGGAAGGTCCTGAAAATTAAAAAGTAAAATTAATAATTAATTTTAATGAAATTAAAATAAAATATAAAATTGAAAAACTTATTTATCGCACAAGGACAGTTTAGTTGTCGATCTGAAAAATTATCTAAAGATTTATATAAAGATAAATAATCAAAATTATAAAGGGAGAATATAATTATATCTTCTCGTCTTTCAGTGATTTCTAAAGTAGTGATATAGCCAAGGAGATGAACAATAGTATACTCTGAATCGTATTTGAGATTAAAATCTTGATTAAATATTAGATCACAGTGAATCTGAATACACGAATCAAAAAGATATCCTATAATATATTCTTCACCGTCTTTCAATTCGACAGAAACCATTACTCTCGACGGCTTGATGTATGATTTTTCGAAAGTAATCTATATAAAATAAAGTGTTATAATAATTTAGAAATTAATTATTAATATATATAATTTAAAAAAAAATTACATAACCTGCGTAATTCACATATAGAATTTTTTGTCAAGATCGACTTTAACCGGTACTCTAGGTTGTAATTCAAATTCTTACATAAGGAATAATAACAGAAAAGGAAAACAAAAATTAAAATCGATTGAGAATAATAACAGAAAAGAAACGAAAATTAAAATTGATTGGAAATACTAAAAAAAAGGGAAACGAAAATTAAAAACGATTGGGAATACTAGCAGAAAAGAAAAACGAAAATTAAAATCGGTTGAGAATACTAGCAGAAAAGAAAAACGAAAATTAAAAACGATTGACAATAATAACATGAAACGAAAATTAAAATCAATTGAGATATTCAAATAATAGACAAAAAAAAAATTAAAATCGAACGATATCAAATCAACGAAAGTTAAAATCAAGAAGAAATAAATATATTCACCACCCCGGTTTTGGGGTAAATATATTTATTTCTTCTTGATTTTAATTTTTGTTGATTTGATATCGTTCGATTTTAATTTTTTTTTCTATTATTTGAATATCTCAATCGATTTTAATTCTCGTTTTATGTTATTATTGCCGATCGTTTTAATTTTCGTTTTATGTTATTATTGCCGATCGATTTTCAATCGATTTTAATTTTCGTTTTCTTTTTCTGCTAGCATTCCCAATCGCTTTTAATTTTCGTTTTCCTTTTCTGTTAATATTCTCAATCGATTTTAATTTTCGTTTTCATTTTCTGTTATTATTTTCAATCGATTTTAATTTTTGTTTTCTTTTTTTATTATTATTCTTTATGCAAGGACTTGAATTACAATCTGGAGTACCGGTTAAAGTCGATCTTTACAAAAATTCTATCTGCTAATTACGCAGATTATGTAATTTTTTTTAGATTATATATATTAATATTTAATTTTTAAATTATTATAACATTTTATTTTATATAGATTACTTTCGGAAATCCATACATTAAGCCTTCGAAAATAATGATTTCTGCCAAATTGAAAGACGGTGAAAAATATATTCTAAGATATCTTTTTGATTTGTGTATTCAGATTCATTGTGATCTAATATTTAATCAAGATTTTAATCTGAAACACGATTTAGAATATACTATTGTTCATCTCCTCAATTATATCACTACTTTAGGAATCACTGAAAGACGAGTAGGTATAATTATTTTATTTATTTATAATTTTAATTATTTATTTAGATAAATTTTCAGATGACAACTAAACTAAAGTTTTTCAATTTTATATTTTATTTTAATTTCATTAAAATTAATTATTAATTCTATTCAAATAATAGAAAAAAAAAATAAAATCAAACAAGATTAAATCAACAAAAATTAAAATTAAGAAGAAATAAATATATTTACCCTAAAGCGGGGTGGTGAAGCGGAGGCGGGGAGCGGAAATGAAACGGAGCCTCCGGAAGAAAATGAGTCGAGCGGAGGAAATGAAGAAGCGGAGGCCGGAGGAAATGATGAAGCGTAGGGCGCAGCGGAAATGAAACGGCGCCTCCGGAGGGATGAGGGAAATGAGTTGAGCGGAGGAATTGAGGTGGATGAGCGGGGTAGTGAGTCGGTCGGGGGCAGCGTGTAAGTAGGATGTAGGGGCCTATTTAAAGGCGCAACGGCGCTTGGCGTCCGTTGATCTGACGAGCGCGCACACGGCGGTGATCAGACGGTGAGCTAACCTCAACCGGGTTCGACCAAACCGTGATCGCCATCCGCTCGATTGCTCTCGAGAGCTGCTGCCGCCGCGAACTAGGGTTTCTGGAGGAGGAGGCTACCTTCGCGCAAATGGCGATCCCAATCGCGAACCGGCGGGAGCTCCTTCCTCTTCCCCAGGCGACTGTGGTAGGGAGCAGAGTTCCTCCAACTTGCACTCACAGACATGCAGGAGGTCTTAGATCAACCGACCCCCGACTCCCAATCCTGACGAGGAGCCGGAAAAAGACTTCGAAACATTATATCTCCTCTTCCTTCAAGACCTAGAACTTCTCCGTTTCCTTCAAGGATCTTATGACATGTACTAATGGACTAGTTTCCATACTTTATACTTTTCTTCTCAAATTATTCGATCTCAGTAGCTACGATTCTATCGTTAAACACCGTAATTGAAGTAGGGACAGAACCGTAATTTCCATCGGTGATTGATGATCGAAACAACGATTCCGTCGTTAATCACCGACGGAAATCACGGTTTCGTCGATAATCACCGTAATGAAAAAAGCGATGAAATCTTGGTTTCCGTCGGTGATTAACGACGAAAATCAAAATTCTATCGTTAATTATCGATCTCAAACTAACGGCGGATTCATCATTTCTGTCGTTGTCTAACGATGGAAATAATATTCCGTTGAAAAAATCCATGACCTAATTTATTATGACAACTATGATTCCATCGATATTTCATTGTTATGAATATATAACGACGGAATAGCGATGAAAATATTCATCATAATTGATAAATTTTTTTAGTGATAGTGATAAAAATAAAAAATAATAATAATTGTAATTCAACCTATGAATTCATGCTTGCTTTTGTTGTGACTTCTAAATTTGGGAACACCTTTTCCTACCAAAATGCGTTATTTGAAAATTACCTTTTCCTACCAAAATGTGTTATTTGAAAATTAATATAAGACAATTACGAGCAGAAGAAAATAAATTATACTTTCTTTTGTTGTGTTGCGAGGTTAGATATCCTATGAAATTAGTATAATTTGAATAATTAAGTAATTTAAATTTTCGATCAAATATCAAATTGCACTAAATCTGAGTACATATTCAGAGTTTTTCTAAAACATGGTCTTTCTGATCAAATTCAGCATAAAATCAATATGGGATTATTATAGGATTTTAACTTCCCAAGATTGATCTACATAATCCACAAATATGATTGATCAACTTTAGCAAATAAGTTGGAATGTACTTTAATTTTTTAAATAACAAATAATAGAATAATAAATTATAAAATAGAAATAACAAATAGTAGAATAATAAATTATAAAACAAAATTAAAATTGAGCAAAAAAATCAAATCAACAACAAATTTAACTATGAAATGAAAAATAAAATAATGCCAAAAAATATTCAATTCCTTAAATAACAAATAATAGAACATAAATAATAAATTATAAAACAGAAATAATAAATAACATAACAAGGAAAGAGATATCAAATCAACAATCAATTAAATTATGAAACAAAATTTAAAATCGAGAAGAGATATTTAATTCCTTAAATATCAAATAATAGAACGATAAATTATGAAATTGAAATAACAAATAATAAAACAATAAATAAAATTAAAATAGAGCAAAGAGATATTTAATTCCTTAGGTACCAAATAACAGAACAATAAATTATGAAACTAAAATAATAAATAACAGAACAATAAATTATGAAATGAAAATAACAAATAACAAACATTGAAAAAGATATCAAATCAACAACAAATTAAATTATGAAACAAAAATTAAAATCGAGAAGAGATATTCAATTATTTAAATAACAAATAATAAAACAAAATTTAGTACTGTTCATATCATATTAGTTATTAAAACATAAATACAAGGTATCCATTCAACTATCATTTATGCTTTGATTTGGTATGACTTATAAGGCCGTTATATATTTGACCGTTCAGAAAATTAAAAGGTAAAAGTTATAAATAATGTTAATGAAATTATAACAAAAGATAAAATTAAAAAAAACATACTTCTAACGCCGCTTAGTTGTCGATCACCTTTCAAACCTACAAGATTTGTTTATTTAAACATTTATACATAGATAAATACCTATAAGATCATAATTACGAAGGGGAAAAAGAATTTTATCAACCTACCTCTCGTCTTTCGATGATCCTTATACTGAGATGATATATCTTAAGAGATAAATATTGGTATAATTTAAATTACGTTTCAAATTAAAATTTTGATTAAATACTAAATTCGTCATCAGTACTACGAACGATGGCTCTAGCTTTTGATTGCTCGCGTGGTGAGGACCACGGATTGTTGGTCTGGCGCGATCGGCACGTTGATTCGGTCCATGAATTGGACAGATGCAATCTTCTATTGCTTCGCAAACAGGAGAGAAGATGACACGCCAAATTTTGAAATTGGTGGGAAAATTCAGCTCGCTATTGCACCAAATCGAACCAGCCAAATCGGACCCGGTCCAGATGGTCGTTTGCAATTAATATGAATTTTTTAATGGAGAATAAAAACTTTGTTCATGAATCAGTGGTTGAAATTACAAGCTTAATTTGTTGAGTTCGTGTCTCCCTCTTTAGCTCTGTTGGTTTGTGGATTTAGGCTTCCTTTTTAGTTCTTTTTCTTTTTCCCAAAGACAACCAGGAGGAACCAAGATTTTGTATTATTTTTTTATAGCGATTCTATGAAAGATTTGTCTTTGTATAACATGTTCATAAAGAAGAAGAAAAGCTACATATTCCATTCACCTTCAAGCATTATGATTTATACCACAAAGTGTACAACTACCGTCGATGCTTTGTTTTAGTGTGGCTGGTAAGACCCTTGTTATGTTGGAAGGTCCTGAAAATTAAAAAGTAAAACTAATAATTAATCTTAATGAAATTAAAATAAAATATAAAATTAAAAAACTTACTTATCGCAAGGGACAACTTAGTTGTCGATCTGAAAATTTATATAAAGATAAATAATCAAAATTATAAAGGGATAAAATAATTATATCTTCTCGCCTTTCAGTGGTTTCTAAAATAGTGATATAGTCGAGGAGATGAACAATGATATACTCTGAATCGTGTTTCAGATTAAAATTTTGATCAAATATTAGATCATAGTGAATCTGAATACACGAATCAAAAAGATATCCTAGAATGTATTCTTCACCGTCTTTAAATTCGACAGAAACAATTACTCTCGGCGGCTTGATGTATGATTTTCCGAAAGTAATCTATATAAAATAAAGTGTATGATTTCCCGACAATCAGGAGGAACCAAGATTTTGTATTATTTTTTTATAGCGATTCTATGAAAGATTTGTCTTTGGATAACATGTTCGTAAAGAAGAAGAAAAGCTACATATTCCATTCACCTTCAAGCAATTATGATTTATACCATAAAGTGTACAACTACCGTCGATGCTTTGTTTTAGTGTGGCGGGTAAGACCCTTGTTATGTTGGAAGGTCCTGAAAATTAAAAAGTAAAAATAATAATTAATCTTAATGAAATTAAAATAAAATATAAAATTAAAAAAACTTACTTATCGCACAAGGACAGCTTAGTTATCGATCTGAAAATTTATCTAAAGATTTATATAAAAATAAATAACCAAAATTATAAACAGATAAAATAATTATATCTTCTCGCCTTTCAGTGATTTTTAAAGTAGTGATATAGCCGAGGAAATGAAAAATGTTATACTCTGAATCGTGTTTCAGATTAAAATCTTGATCAAATATTAGATCACAGTGAATCTGAATACACGAATCAAAAAGATATCCTAGAATGTATTCTTCACCGTCTTTCAATTCGACAGAAATCATTACTCTCGACAGTTTGATGTATGATTTCCCGAAAGTAATCTATATAAAATAAAGTGTTATAATAATTTAGAAATTGATTATTAATATATATAATCTAAAAAAAAATTATATAACCTACGTAATTCGCAAATAGGATTCTTTGTCAAGATCGATTTTAACCGATACTACATGTTGTAATTCAAGTCCTTACATAAAGAATAATAACAGAAAAGAAAAACGAAAATTAAAATCGATTGGAAATACTAGCAGAAAAGAAAAATTAAAATTAAAATCGATTGAAAATACTAGCAGAAAAGAAAAACGAAAATCAAAATCGATTGGCAATAATAACATAAAACGAAAATTAAAATCAATTGAGATATTCAAATAATAGACACAAAAAAATTAAAATCGAACCATATCAAATCAACGAAAATTAAAATAAAAAAGAAATAAATATATTCACCACCTCGCTTTTGTAGTAAATATATTTATTTCTTATAGCAATTCTATCTAAGATTTGTCTTTGAATCAATTGATCTCATCAATCTTTAGGAAGCCAAGAATTTTAAGGTTAATGGCCTTTGAGGTTGGCAAAAGAAACCTGAAACCTTATGCAAGAAGAAGGAAGCTACAAATTCACTAATACTTCTTTACCACTTCAAGCATTATGATTTATACCAAGATTTGTAGTGTTCACAGTGGTAAAAAAAACAAAAACAAAAACAAAAAAGGTAGTTGCCATTCAACTTGCAGTGATTCCATGCTTTATTTTGTTATTGCTTCTAAGCCCGTTAGGGTGTTTGAACGTCCGGTTGCACAAGCTACAGGTGGTTGCTTGGGGATCAGCTTTACCTACAAGAATGTGTTACAAGAATGCGTTAAGAAAGCGTTATTTGAAAATTTATAGAGAAAAAAAACTAAAGTTTATAGCGTTACAAACCAAAGTTTATCCAAATATCCAAAAAAACTAAACATAAATTAGTCCTAACTTAACCTAGCATTGGTAATAATTCAGACAACCTGTATGGAGAAGTTCCATTTTAATTTATCTTTTCAAATAACTTAGCATTTTTGACCTATGCATCAATCAATGTAAAAAAAGAAGAAAAAAAAGTGTTTTGGATCTTAAATAACCTTAAATTAAGATTCTATTGTGAAAGAAAAAATTCATTATAGTGAATAGAAATTTTACTAATTTGTGAAAGAAAAAATTCATTATAGTGAATAGAAATTTTACTAATTTTAATTTGACAAAAGTTCATTCAATTTTTTGTCTTGTATCATTTTCTAACTGATTCTATAATACAATAAAAAATGCACGTAGGCTAAGTAATAAAAATAATAGTATCCAAAGAGATTTTTTGTTCAAGTGAGAAATAAACATAAGAATGATGATTATTTGAATGAGTTTTTATTAGCATTTTTCGATTATCTGACTCTATATATATTACTATACCATACGTTGTTAGAATTCTACAAAAAATACTTTATACTTTTCTTCTCAAATTATTCGATCTCAGTAGCTACGATTCTATTATTAAACACCGTAATTGAAGTAGCAACGGAGCCGTAATTTCCAGCAGTGATTGATGATCGAAACAACGATTCCGTCGTTAATCACGGACGAAAATTACGATTTCGTCGGTAATCACCATAATAAAAATAGCGATGAAATCTTGGTTTCCGTCGGTGATTAACGACGGAAACCAAAATTCTATCATTAATTATCGATCTCAAACTAACGGTAGATTCATCATTTTTGTTGTTGTCTAACGATGGAAATCATATTCCGTTGAAAAAATCCGTTTATGACCTAATTTATCATGACAATTATGATTCCGTCAATATTTTATTTTTATGAATATATAACGACGGAATAGCGATGAAAATATCCATCATAATTGATAATTTTTTTAGTGATAGTGATAAAAATAAAAAATAAAAAATAAAAAAATAATAATAATTGTAATTCAACCTATGAATACATGTTTGCTTTTGTTTTGGCTTCTAAATTTGAGAACACCTTTCCCTACCAAAATGCGTCATTTGAAAATTAATATAAGACAATTACGAGCGGAAGAAAATAAATTATACTTCTTTTGTTGTGTTGTCTCTGCATCAGATGTTAGATATCCTATGAAATTAGTATAATTTGAATAATTAAGATATTTGAATTTTCGATCAAATATCAAATTGCACTGAATCTGAGTATACTCAGAGTTTTTCTAAAACATGTTCTCTCTGATCAAATTCAGCATAAAATCAATATGCACGGATTATTATAAGATTTTAACTTCCCAAGATTGATATACATAATTCACAAATACGATTGATCAATTTTAGCAAATAAGTTGGAATGTACTTCAATTATTTAAATAACAAATAATAGAATAATAAATTATAAAATAGAAATAACAAATAGTAGAATAATAAATTATAAAACAAAATTAAAATTGAGCAAAAAAATCAAATCAACAACAAATTTAATTATGAAATGAAAAATAAAATAACGCCAAAAAATATTCAATTCCTTAAATAACAAATAATAGAACATAAATAATAAAATAATAAATTAT
The DNA here is from genome assembly GCA_038050645.1 of Hedychium gardnerianum. Taxonomy (NCBI): domain Eukaryota; kingdom Viridiplantae; phylum Streptophyta; class Magnoliopsida; order Zingiberales; family Zingiberaceae; genus Hedychium; species Hedychium gardnerianum. Next base: position 13,489,233 of record JBBUKS010000008.1, read on the forward strand.
AAAACAGAAATAATAAATAACATAACAGATATCAAATCAACAATCAATTAAATTATGAAACAAAATTTAAAATGAGAATAGATATTTAATTCCTTAGATATCAAATAATAGAACAATAAATTATGAAATTGAAATAACAAATAATAAAACAACAAATAAAATTAAAATAGAGCAAAGAGATATTTAATTCCTTAGATACCAAATAACAAAACAATAAATTATGAAACTAAAATAATAAATAACAGAACAATAAATTATTAAATGAAAATAAAAAATAACAAACATTGAAAAAGATATATCAAATCAACAACAAATTAAATTATGAAACAAAAATTAAAATCGATTGAAGAGATATTCAATTATTTAAATAACAAATAATAAAACAAAATTTAGTACTGTTTATATCATATTAGTTATTAAAACATAAATACAAGGTATTCATTCAACTATCATTGCTTTGATTTGGTATGACTTATAAGGTCGTTGATATATTTGACCGTTCAAAAAATTAAAAGGTAAAAGTTATAAGTAATGTTAATGAAATTATAACAAAAGATAAAATTGAAAAACATACTTCTAACACAAAGTGTCGCTTAGTTGTCGATCACCTTTCAAACCTATAAGATTTATTTATTTAAAAATTATACATAGATAAATACCTATAAGATCATAATTACGAAGGGGAAAAAGAATTTTATCATCCTACCTCTCGTCTTTCGATGGTCCTTATACTGAGGTGATATATCTTAAGAGATAAATATCGGTATAATTTGAATTATGTTTCAGATTAAATTTTTGATCAAATATTAAATCGCAATGAATTTGAATACATAAGTTATAGAGGAATCCTAAAAAAAAGTTTTTGGTATCTTTCAATTCAGCTTGTTGTATAGTTTAGATTTTCCAAAATTTATTTTTATAAAACAAAAAAATATTATATATATATATATATTACTCCACATATTAATGATAAAATTTAAATTTTCGATCAAATATCAAATCGCACCAGATCTAGGTACATGATTTTCCTAAAATATGTTTTTTGCGTTCCAATTTGGCATAAACCAATATGCGCGGATTATTATAGGGTTTTAGCTTCCCAAGATTTATCTACATAATTCACAAATATGATCAATCAACTTTAGCATATGAGTCGGATATACTTCAATTTCTTAAATAACAAATAATAAAACAATAAATTATAAAATGTAAATAACAAATAGCATAACAACAAATTATTAAACAAAATTAAAATTGATTAAGAGATATCAAATCAAAAACAAATTCAATTATGAAATAAAAATTAAGAGATATTCAATTCCTGAGATAACAAATAATAGAACAATAAATTATGAAATCGAAATAACAAATAATAAAACAATAAATTATGAAACGAAAATAACAAATAAAAAAATAACGAAAAAGATATCAAATCAAAAATAAATTAAATTATGAAATGAAAATTAAAATTGGACAAAAAGATATTCAATTCCTTAAATAACAAATAATAGAACAAAATATAGTGTTCATATCATATTAGCTATTAAAAAAATAACAAAGGAGTCATTCAACTATCCTTTGGTTTGGTGTGGCTTATAAGACTCTTGATATGTTTGAAGTTTTGAAAATTAAAAGATAAAAATTATAATTAATGTTATGAAATTATAACAAAAGATAAAATTGAAAAATATATTTCCAACACAAAGTGCAGCTTAGTTGTCAATCACCTTTCCAATCTATAAGATTAATTTATTTGAAAATTTATACAGAATAATAATTATGAGGGGAATAAAGAATTATATCTTCCTCCTTTGAGTATTGGTATAATTATTTGAATCATGTTTCTAATTAAATTTTTGATCAAATACTAAATCGCAATGAATTTTAATACATGAGTTATAGAGAAATTTTAAAATATGTTCTTGGCCATCTTTGACGGTTGGTTTTAATTTTCCAAAATCTATTTATATAAAACAAAAAAATGTTATAATGATTTAAAGATTAATTAATTAATATATATAATATATAAAAAAAATTATGATTATTTTCCAAGATCAACTCTAATAGCTAGAGATTTCAAGTCGTACTTTAATTCCTAACGTAATAAATAACAAAAAAGTAAATAGAATATGAATGGAGATCAAAATCGAGCGAATAGATATCAAATCAATCATAAAATACTTATGCTCCCGGGGCTTTGGTGCAGCGGGGCTTTGGTGCATGGGTTAACCAACACTTAAGATTTGAATCTTAACTATGATGTATTGTAGGACACTAGCCGTTTTGGATGAACAATCACGGTCACTTCTCGATTTTTTTAGTGGGCGGAATATAGACCGTCTACCCAAGATTAGTGCGGAACCTCAGTAATTGTAAAATACATACCCAAAGAAGGACTCGTGATTGTCGTGATGACTCCATCGAAGCGAAGGGCAGAGGGAAATCGGTGGAGAGAAATCAGATCAGTGCGGAGCCTCCATCTTAGTATAACTATTGATTTTCTTGGTATACATAGAGGCTTCTAATACTCCCTATATCAATGATAAAGTTTGAATTTTCGATCAAAGACCAAATCTGGGTACATGACTCAGAGAGTTTCTAAAACTTCGATATACTAAATTTTCGGTATGGTATAAATTATATACTGTTTATACCAAAATTGTTCTATATTTCGATATTTTCGATATATCGAAATTTTAAAAGAAAAAAAAAATTATATTTGCCCAATTATCCATCGAAATTGTTTCAATATTTTATTATTTCGGTATATACTGAAATATCAAAAATATCAAATCTCATACCGATATCAAAAATTTAAATATAATATTATATCATATCAAAAATTTTAATATACCGTTAATATCGATATATTTGATATATCGGTATGATACATGCTAAATTACATCTTTATATTTATGCTGTCTTCTTTTGAATTGAAGAATATAAGAAAGAGTGATGCCTCTTACAGACTTAATTATCATGGTCTTTTGCCAAAAAGTTGAATCAAGTAACTTCTCTACTATATTCAATTTTCATTTTATTCAATTTTTTTTCTACATAAAGACTATTTTATGTTGGATTCAAAATTTGATATAGAAACTCAGGTTTTTGCAATCTATAGATATAATGTTTATTCATTATTCTGTATAAACAATATTCTGTAGTTTATACATGTATTTCATAGTTTGCTATCAAAATTAAAATCATCCATTTGCATATAGATATATGTAATAAGGTTGTTCCTGCTTTATTTGCAAATCCTGGTACGACATATTAAGAATGTGCTTCCAGGATTGAAGTCTTGGATAAATGCAGAGTTGGTTAATGCAAAGGAGTATGCATCCTTTGGTGATGTAGCCAAATCAAAGGTCCTGATATACACATACATATAATACCATAAGTTTTTTTGGTTCATTTAGATTGAAATACCATATAACTCTTATATTTCTCTATTACTTTTTCTGCGATTAATTAAGTATAGTTCTATTTTATCTTATTTCCTTAGTTTTAGTAGGTAAAGCGGTTATATGGCACCTGAATTCATGCATTAATTCAATTCATGTGCATCTTCTTGCGGCATTTTGTCAAGTATAGTTCTTTCTTAGATGATTCCAAGTATATGAGATTAACACAGTTTGGTGTTGATACTGATAGTTTTCCCTTAGTTATTATCACTTTTCTGGAAAATTGTATAGCACTTAGCTTGACACATTGTCTTAGTTGAGGCTGCATGTGTAAATATTTTCGTCTATCTTGTATGAGTAGAGTGCATGGAAAGGAAACAACCCAATTTCTAACACTTATTTCTATTTTCTCTTCTTGGTATAGACTATTTCATCCCATCACGTATGCATTCTGTCTTCCCTCCATGGAAATCAAAGATTAACTTTTTCAATTTATTTCTAGCAATACGCGAATATTTAGATACTTGAAGGAGTTTCATTAAAATTTCATTTTTTTGTGTGTGTGGCTGACATAGTGACACTCATTTTGTTTATCTATCATATTGAGATCATCACACTGCTTTTAATTTAATAGGTGTTTGTTTAATTGTGTTTCTTTTCCTTGTTCTCTTTATCACTTTATTTAATTGTTAACTAGTGATGCTTTTGCAATGGTCAGGGCCATAGTGGATGGAAATATAATATCTTGTGATTTAAGTGTGTAATTATATCATAATGTTTGTATTTCATGATCACAATCATGTCCTTTGATGATAATCTGTGACCTGTTTTCCTTATATACTGAAATGAGAATTAAACTATCGAACATTCTATCTATTCTGCAAAAAGTAAAATCCGAACTATTGAACATTCTAGTAAAATATTGCGAAGGTATTAATAAACTGACTAATTAAGTTATAATTCTTGCTTTGAGGATGCTTGACAAGAGGAACAATTTTTCAGCATCAATTTATGAGTCAAGATTCTAGTTGTATCATTGAGGGACTATGTTAAGTGAATCATATAACTTTGTGAAAGGTTGATCTCGAGAAGAATAAGAGATGAAAAATAATTTTCTGAAAATAATTTGGTATTTATTAATAAGATAACTAATAAAAAAAATACAAAGAGTAGGAATGAATCGAATGATATGTTTGTAATTTTTAATAACACAAAATGCTTATGACAGGCAAATCTAATAATTACGTTGATTTAATAAAAGAGATGATAATCTACTACTGCTTGAGTTATTAGAAGTATAGCTTTCGTGATTTATCTCCTCCGTGTTGGTCCTGGGACGAATTGGCGGGGGTGCTGGGAGCGAGCGTTTCGCCTTTTTGCCACAATTGAGTTATTAGAAGTAATATAAATAAAATAAAAAAATAAAAAAATGGATGTGAGCTCTATTACATGTGAAATTGTGATTTCCTCCTAAATTTTCCGGTTCAAAGGTGGTCGACCGGACCGGCTCTTTCACCCCTGTCGTTTATAAATTCGCATTGCTGGTGGCGATAGCTGCAAGACGACGGCGATAACCAATCTACGGCTTTTTCTCTCCCGATCGAGCGAAGGGACGCCGCGCACATGTAAGCCTCGTTTCCTTCTTTCTTCATGTTCATCGGAGTCGGTGATCTTCTTTGATTCAGCTTCGAGTTCAAAGATGCTTTTTACGCCGCGATTTGTTTGATTTTCCAACTTGCAGTAGGTCTTAGATCAACCGACTCCCAATCACGACGAGGAGCCGGAAAAAGAGCTTTCCATTCAGTAGATCTTCAACATCAAGGTGTCGTACTGTTTCGCCCTTAGGCAATCTTTTGTGAGGGTCATATTAGAAAAAGATGGTAAAAGGAAAGAAAAGGTTTTAGGGTTTACACAGTGTTATTTATTCTGTATTGGGATGATTGTGTATCTGCTCATATGGAGATCTTCGCACATGTTGATGAGTTGGATTTGGTTCTTCAGCTAATATAGTCTGGGGAGAAGGAGAAACTGATGGAGCTTCTGAGGGAAAGGCTGATCGAGTGTGGATGGAGCAGGTTTGAAGTATGTCCTCTGTTAATATTTATGCCGCAAATTAAGTGTTTGATTGTTTCTAGAATATCCGTTTCGGTGACTTGCTTTTCCACACAGTTGTATCTGTAACTGTTGAATTCCTAGGTGCATTCTGCTTGCTCTTGTATTAATGATACATTGTCTTAAATCCCATATACATAAACTTTGTTTTTTTCTTCAATTTTTTGCAGTTTTATCTGTACATGCTAAATTCCTCAGTAGTCTATGATAAATTCTACTGACTTCTGCTGGAAACACCCTTGTGGATTACTCCATTCACCGCCCTCAGTATATTTAGGTAGTTTCTTCTATTTATTTGCATAGCATTTCCTTGGACTATAATTTTTTAAGTGATTCTGAGAATCAGAATGATATTAAAGAAAAAATTGATCTGGAAGATAATCCATGACTGAACTGGATGAAAGTTGCTTCATTTATAGATATCTCCATGGGTATTAAAATTTCCCTGGCGGGCTTGATTGTTGTAGTTAGTTGTATTTTTACATTCTGACTCATGCGAATACTTTGGACAACAATAATAATAATTCATGAGTCTTGACAATGTGAGGTTGGTTAAATGAATACATGGACTGGACAGTGTATGGTTGAATATGATTTTGATCCATGTATACTATGTTATCGATAGTCAATATGATCATCTACTATTTTATTTGAGCTTTTAGGACTAATATTGATTGTGTTATTCATGTGGTTATTTATATGTTTAAGAATGACTACTCATATCCCAAGATATGAAATTCAAACATATTAGCTTAACAAAACTATTATCTTACTATCAGTTATTTAGATTCAATGTGTTTGATTCTGACCTCTTTTAAATGATATGATCAAAGTTGGATGGTAAAAACAATTGTGTTTAATATTTTAATGAAACTTAAGGTTGGCCGAAGACATATCAATCTGTTCTATATGTGCAAACATGCTGCTGCTTGTCTACAATTTTCTATGCTTCACTTTTGTTATCTGGTTAGGTCCTGTGATTTTTTTGAACCTTTGTATCTTCTTGTCTTTCTCAAAGAGCATATGCAAAGAAAAAGCGAAAAAATAATGTCACAGTTGATGACCTTGTACATGTTATTACTCCGAAAGGAAGAGGTGAGTACTTCCTTGTTGAATTTATTCATCCTTTTGTTTGAAATTGTTCCTTCAGATCTTCAACTCTTAATGTTCATTGGAGAAAAGTTGTGCACTTCGGTTACTAGCAATTTTGCAATTTCTACATCAGATTTTAAAAAATTGTTTCAACAGTCTTCACTCTTTTACTATCCATCCAATTTTCAATGCAAGGAAAAATCTTGTATGTGATTAAATAAACTAAACGGTTCTTGAACATTAAATAATATGGTGGTGAATGATGGATTTTGTTGAGTTTATGAGCTCTTATATTTTTAGTTTTCTCATCTAGTTTCTTTATTTATGAATGGATGGGTTTGCAAGAGGAATGAAATTATTAATTTTTGACTTGTTCTATTTCATATGGGAGTGGTAATAAAATCCCCATCGCAATCCACTGCATTGTCATCCCTAGTATGTGGTCATCCTTTTCCACCCCTAGATCGGACTCTTTTCTTTGCCAATAGCGAAACCTTTTTGATAGGTGGGATCCAATCATATCTACCTTTTTATGTGAACACTCAATCAATTTTAATGTTTGTAAACGACACGTGCAACTTCAAATCAAAGGTTAGATCATTTAAGAGCATATGGGCATGCATGAGAGGAGTAAAAGCCTCGGTTTGACTCCTGTTAGAATCTTCTCCTCTTTGATGCTACTGAAAAACTTCTTCACACACTTTCTCCTTCCATAAAAGAGGAGGTAGATGTGTTTATCAATAAAAAAGAAAGGAAATTAGTGGGAAAATTGCTAGGTCTGTAGAGACGTTAGGTAACCTCAACAAATGTGATGGATTGTGGTTTAGCATAGTAATTAATTCAGCATAGGTGGTTTATCTATAGGTTCTAGCTGAGAAGATAGATTAAATAATAACAAATATTTAGGTAATCCAATTGACTTTGACCATGTTCTCTTCACATTTTTGTGATCTTCTTTAGGGTGGTCTTGTAATGAGCAACAGTATACAAACAATATTACCTGTATGGTGTTCTGGGAGTGGCTTTAGGTGTCCTGAGATGTGAGAGAAGAAGGGTTAGGCTGTGCCCAACTGTTTCTCTTTCACCTCTTTCTCAAGCCTGAATTGTGTGTTGTTTTATTGGATATTTAATTTTTATCTTGGCTTGTGTGACTTTGATTTGTATGTTGTTTATTGGATATTTAATTTTTATCACGGCTTGTATCGCTTTATTTGATATTTGATTTTGAGCTGGGTTTGTTGTTGCTCTATTTCATATTTATAAATTGACAAAACTAGAGGGAGCTCTGTTAACTCGATGTAAGATTAAGATTTTCAAACATTGGGAACTAATTAACTATCTTAATCCAAGGAGGTCCACATTGATATAGATAATGAAATCTAAGGAGCTAATTGTCTCTTGCTTCACAGCTCAACTTTTAAGCTTTTTTGTCTTACAGTTACTTTTTACAAATATCATTATTGTTAAACAACATCTTATTAATCATTGTATACAAATTTCAATAACCCAGGTAAAATTTTATAAAACTTTGTTCTCTGTTACACTTCCTGCTCACTTTCCCTATCTTAACAATTTGGTCGAGCTTTGTTGCAGCTTCAGTGTCGGATTCTGTGAAGGCTGAACTACTTCAACGCAACCAATCTTTCCTCAAATCAGTTCCACTCCACGCAAGCACAAATATCACAACCTTTACACAAACTGTGCTACTCTCTTCTCTAAAATCTCTTTAGAGAGCGCTCAAATCCCATGGGCTTGATTCTCGCAGCAGATAGATCTCGCTTGTTGCCTTGCTATTTTTCCTCGAAGCTGCAGCAACAATTTGTTGCTTCATATTTTGTAAAATGCACGATATGTTGTATTCTTAAATACTTCATAAAGTAAACTCAACATCAGAAGCTGCTAATCAATGTTCATGCTAAAGCTCCACCTCCCTGCTGTTGCTGTGTTGTATTTCAGTGAGCTTAATTAGCAGGACCAACCGACTTCATTTATTATGTTTTCGGTTTTCATGATCACTTCCTTATTAGTCTTAATTGCCTGCCTTCCCTCCCCTAAAATATCCAGTTCATGACCTGTCTAACCTATTGGACACATATATTTAATGGATTTATAGTTGATGAATCAGCTTGATTGATTGAAAAAAATTTCAATTCTACATATTTGTAGTTTGTCTTTATGTTTGAGTGCATTGGTGCCATCTAGGTCAATTGTGGTTAATTTTGATATAAGTTATTATTACGAAGAGGTTTAGTGAAACAATTTAGGTGATCTTGACCCAAAATTCTTGATTAGCAGGGACTTGATTGGGAAACTCTAAAGAAGATAAACCAAACACAGAATTGGGACTTTGTTTATGGAAATATTGATGGTCACTAATTGCATGAGCTTAATGATTCAACCTCTGTTTGTGAAACTCATTGAGTTGTCTGTGAAGAGTGTAGCTTCATTTAATGGAGGTTGCTGTCTTATCATGATTTTATACTTTCAAACAGACGAGAAGGTTACGGACGCAGCATGAATATGAAGTGGTCTCTCTCTATGAAGATGGACATTTACGGTGATAAAAGGTAAAATGTTCATTTCAATGTCTTTGTTAATTTTTTTTTCAAGATTAACATAATAAAGATAAATTATAAATAATTATTAATTTAAATAGTAATCAGTGCATGAGGATAATAAAACTTGATTATCAATTAGAATTTAATTTTTTAAATTTTATGATGATAATATTTTATATATTAAAGAGAGGAAGATGTACATTCATAAATATTAAGGAGGTGCTCTGTTTTAATTATAAAGTGCTTTTTAATATTTTATTTTATTTTATTTTATTTTATTTTTGATAAACATCACTTTCAGGCTCTGGACAAGTTTCCAACATGAAGATGAATGCCCATAAATATGGCTCGCAATGTTAGCTTAGCACATATCTGCCTTGAGTATTTTACTCATCTAGAGCACTCACGAATTTAATTAACTGTTTCTTTATCACCTCAAACGATTACGTAACTGATTTATTTATTTTCCTAGCTATTTCAAAATGTGAATAGAGTGGGAAGAGGGCAATGGTATGAATGTGGGCAATCATTAACTTAAATCTCTCAAGTTTCTCCATAATCACACCATCCATCACCCTTGTTGATATTTGCCCAACACTCCATCTTAAGCTACCAAATTAGGCTGCCTCACACCCATTTTATGAGTCTTAATCACTTGTTAAGGAACCTCATTCTGTCCTAAACAAATATTTCAAAATTAATTCTCTAACGATTAATTTTGCTATGTTATAATTGAATATTGGAGTATGAAGTGATTACAATCATAAATATGAAGATATTGATGTGGATGTATGATTATATCAAAATGAATAATATAAAAAATGAGAATATTAAAAAAAATAGATGTTATATTTATTGTGAAAAGTTTTTGTGAGACATATTTTATTTAAGATGCTAAGAATAAAAAATATTATGATAAATGCATATATTATTTAGAGATAAAAAAAATATTTAGAAGGATAAAATTTATTTAAATATAAATAAATTTGAGATGATTTATATTATTGATATTATTTGATAGGATAAATATTTAATTATTGTTGTTGCTTTAATCTGTTAAAATAGTTCACTTTTATTAATTTGAGATTTGTAAATATAAGTTGTAATACTAAACATCTTCTAAAGCTACATGACAATTTATATAAAATTTTATTTTACAATGAATAATGTAATAAAACTAATCGGGGGAGAAGTATAACGCCTAGAATTTCCTAGTGTGTGTGTGTGATAGTGTCTCTTGCACGGCTCCCATGTGTCGCTTAAACGAGCCTTTCCTAGCGACTTGTTTGAGACGTATGAATTTAAAACAAGGATATTTTTAAAAAAAAACACACACAAAAAAGGAAACTTTATAAACGTTCATTTTCTTTCAATTTCTCTTCAATTTAAATGGGATAGAATATTAATTTATTTATATTATTGATTACTATTTATATTTTTTATTATTATTATTATTATTGACATCACTATGCATTTCCATGAACACATCGCCGGAGGGCAAAGTTGTAATTTTGTGTTGCATCTCTCTGACGATAAAAATCCATACCGCTCGCTCTCTTTCTCGCACCGAGTGCGTCTCTGCCTCCCTCGCCACCCCCGTCGCCGTCCGTCTGCCAGGAGGACTGGACCCTCCGGGAGGAGGAGTAGCGGCACGATTCGAGTTCACAGACGCGGAGGCCTCAATGGCTTCGATGGCTTCTCGAGTGGCGTTTCGGGCGGAGCCCTTCCGCTGCTTCCCTCAAGCCGGCGGCGGGCGGAGCGCCAGATCTTCCAGGGCGCCGGTGTCCTTCACCGTCCGCTGCGCATCCACCAGGTCGGTCCCCTTCACAATTTCGTTTCTGTTCCTTTCCGCTTCCGTTTCTGCTTTTACAGGGAGTTTTTACCCCCTTTTTTTGTTCTCTACGGACGAAATAATTGCTTTTCGTATTGTATCGGGTGAATTCTCGCGCGGGTACACTTTTTAATCGAGTTATTTGGTCTTTTTTTTCCTTCAAAATTTGCAAATTGATTCTTCCTTTTCCCCCTTTCTTTCCGCTTTTTCGCGAGCAGCGTTTTGTTTCTCTTGGGATGATCTGTCTGTCGCCTTTAATGGTTCTTTTTGTATCTCAAGTGCATTCTCCGACATTGATCGCCATTTTATTTGCTTTCTTTGGCAGTTTGCTGTTATAAAAATCTGCTTTGTTTTTTATTTGCTTCTGTTATGTGGTTGGATCGCTACGGAAGGTAGCTTAATTATAGATCGAATATCCATTTCTGTTCGCAGATTCGCATAGAAAGAGATGAGTAGTATTTCCTCTCAAATCACACCATATGTCATTACTTTTGTAGTATCAGTTCTTTGTTTTTATCGTCTGCCTTTCCTTGTTCTTTCATCATTTTCTTAGAGGATTTATAAGCACCAAACTTTAACACGATGTGTGAAAAAAAAGTAAGATCACGATGGCTTGTGGAAAAAGAAATGTTTGAGGTTATTGAATGCTATTCTCTAGAAACATATACTGACTACTGAAAATATTTACTTATGTTTTATAGTGATCAGCTAAGATAAACACTAATTCATAATTAGTTGGATGTCTTCTAGCATTTTTTTTTTCATTTACAATGTTGTCTCAATCAAATGGATGTTCTTTTCTGTGTATGAGAAACTTGCTTCTCTTCATATTCACATGTAAGTTGCTTTTGTCTGAACAATCCAGTACATGCATAAATCTCTTTGGCAAAAATTGAGAAAAATCCTTTAAACTATTTTCACATGTTCTGATTTTTTTTCTTAGCAATTTCTATGTTCTGGAGATATCTCGTATTAAAAGTTTCACATATTACTTAGGTAAAGGGTGATGTTGAGTTTATAATTGAAAACTTCAAAGTAAATTGACCTTATGAAATGCACATCTATTCTGTTCTACCTCTTGCATTGCAACAGTTTTGGACAAGGCTTTTATAAATCTGATTAGCAACTTTAGATGCTTTCAGAGAATGCACAATTAATAAGCATTTAACTGCTGTGAGTAGCAACCAATCAGATTTCATTCACTTTTAATAAACTAAGTTCTAATTTATTTTAAAAGCAACTGTGGATAGCAGTGGTGAAAAAAACTTCAATAGTTTCCACTTCTTAAAACAATTCTCCTCAATTATATGTAACGTATACAAAATTTATAAACATGACTTCAAAGACAAATCTGATCTCTTCCGCATTGTTGCAGTAAACATACAAGATGGTTAACTTCTATAAACGATTCTCAATTTGTGGAGCAATGCTATTTTCAGTTATGTTTGTTAACATGTTCTTTAGTCGGCATGGGCAGCGGTGACTATCTTTTGTCACATTTTATTGGAATTCTTGATGTGGAGCCACATGTTTGCCTAAAATTATAGAAACTATTAACATTTTATTCTGATTACACAATGTTGCACCAACACCTGGCTAGTTTGCTATTTGGTTCAGTCAGTGTAATTTGATCTAATTTAATATTATGACTTGAAAACATTATCATATTTATATCTTCACTTTGATTATAAATTTCTAGTATGGCTGAATAGTTAATTGAGGTGATATTCCTTGAAAAATAAATTGTTTAAATTTTCAAAGCCATGTCATGAGCATCTATAGAATTTATGACTAATGCATAAAAAAAGAAGATTTTTATTCGTAACTTTATTTTACATGGTTATGTAACCTAATCATAGAAAAATCTTGCATTGGTTTCTCAATCTTTATAGTTTTTCTTGCTATGAGAAACTAGCTCTTCGATATATTTCTTGTTATGACTATCTTCACTTCTTTGCACTATGAATCTTACCGACTGATCTAGCTGATCTTAGTCCAATATTGTAGGCATTGTGGTGTAGAACTAGAAAACTTCATGTTTTGAACATTCTAGTTGTGCTTTTTTTTTTGTAGGATAGATGCTCCAAAAAAGCCCTTTACGCCTCGTGAGGTACATGTTCAAGTTACTCATTCCATGCCACCCCAGAATATTGAGATTTTCAAATCATTAGAGGATTGGGCGGAGAACAACATATTGGTGCACCTGAAGCCTGTTGAGAAATGTTGGCAGCCACAAGATTTTCTTCCAGAACCTTCATCAGAGGGTTTCTATGAGGAGGTTAAAGAGCTGAGAGAGCGCTCTAAGGAGATTCCTGATGATTATTTTGTTTGCTTGATTGGAGATATGATTACGGAAGAAGCTCTTCCCACGTACCAAACAATGCTAAACACCCTTGATGGCGTCAGAGATGAAACCGGTGCAAGCCTTACTTCGTGGGCTGTCTGGACCAGGGCATGGACTGCTGAAGAAAACAGACATGGTGATCTTCTTAACAAGTACCTATACTTGTCTGGAAGAGTGGACATGAAGCAAATTGAGAAGACGATTCAATATCTTATCGGTTCCGGAATGGTAAGCTCTCTCAACATGCAGATGTTGCTTACGTATTTACTTTTCACAGAGGTGCACTCTTTGGCTTAAAAAATCTACATGACATGAGATTTTTCCTACTTATCATCTTTTTAGATAATGATCTATCTTAAAACTTAATTACTCACATTTTGCACCACTCTTATCTTTTTGTTAACTTTTTCTTAGTCACACTAGCAGTTGAACATTTAAATGCTTCTTCGTTCATTATTCACTAAATATTTTTTTATCTGGTTATAAATTCTTTATTACTCACATTTTGCATAACTCTTTAGCTTTTCGTTAACCTTTTCTTAATCACTCTAGCACCCATGTACAATTTGACAAGCAGTTGAGCATTAAAATGCTTGTTGTTTCATTATCCACTAAATCTGGTTTTTAATTTCTTTGTAATTGCTACGGGTTAAGAAAGTGCTTTGTCATTTGCAGGACCCCAGGACCGAGAACAACCCATATCTTGGTTTCATCTATACTTCATTTCAGGAACGAGCGACGTTTATATCCCATGGGAATACTGCAAGGCTTGCTAAGGAGCATGGGGATCTCAAATTGGCACAGATATGCGGAATAATTGCATCCGACGAGAAGCGCCACGAAACAGCATACACTAAGATAGTTGAGAAACTGTTTGAGATAGATCCAAATGGTACTGTTCTTGCTTTTGCCGACATGATGAAAAAGAAGATCTCGATGCCTGCTCATCTGATGTACGATGGCCACGACCATAACCTCTTTGAGAACTTCTCAGCAGTCGCCCAGCAGCTTGGTGTCTACACTGCCAAGGACTACGCAGACATACTGGAGTTCCTTGTCGCAAGGTGGAAAGTAGGCGAGTTGACAGGCCTCTCTGGTGAAGGGAACAAAGCCCAGGACTTTGTGTGCACTTTAGCTCCGAGGATCAGAAGGCTGGAGGAGCGAGCACAGGGAAGGGCCAAGAAAGCAGCTGCCATACCTTTCAGTTGGATTTATGGCAGAGAAATCCAGCTATAAAATCAGCAAGACATTGTGCCATCAAACTAGCTACGCAAGAAATCTTCCCGTCCTGTGAACGTGAGTTAATGAAAAGCTATCGTATCGTCGAGTCCGAGTCCACGCGTGCATCGTCGTTGTAGATACTCTTCAATCTGTCACTAGTGTCATCTTGTGTTTAGGTGCACTAGCCAAGTCAGTTATCAGAGTTGGAAAAGCTTTGTTTTTTTGATGTTTTATTTTATTTTTCTTCTCTTTTCTTTAACCTGCGAACAAGTGACTGTTTTATTCAGTGCAATAATGGATGCATGTGGGTTTATGTTTTGTTATCTTTTCTAAGTCTCTTTTAAAAGTGGCAAAATTACAAAAACTTGCTTTTAGGTGATTTTGTGGCATATTTATCTGATTACTTCAAGTCTAATTTGTATTATGTTGTAGCTAAAAGAAATGAAAGTCTCGATGCAATGACATGATCTAATAATAACGGGTTTGAATTGGCACATCACAACGTTTAAAGCCATGATCATTTACTCATGCATTCACAGTTCAATTTTCATGTTGAGCAATGTTACACTCGTAGTGCTCGAATTATTGGAACTAGAGGGAAGATTACCCAACTCTAAGAACAATTGAACCCAAGACCTAGATATCTGAATTAAAAATAATAATCATAATAAAATTATGTATAATGGATCCTTCTCTAAGACCACTAGGCTATCCTTGTTTAGTTAAAAGGATTTTGGCTTAATATGCAAAATAAGGCCTCTTCTTGCTAGTCAAAACCTACTTACCCATTATGCCAAAAAATAAAAATAAAATCCAATATTTTATTTTCAGTAAATCAAATGCAGTATATCAACTCAATAACAATTTGTATATTTTCTGTGAACTCTTGATGCATATAATAATATCCATTGCAATTGCAGATTATATCAATTAAAATGGAAAATGGAATGGAATCAGGAATACATGTACAGAAAGGATACTCAATTGGAGATTGTTCTAATTAGGAAGATAAACACGGTGGAAATTTTTCATGTTAAGTTTCCTCCTGCAACTTGGGCATTTCTTCTGTGTCCTAATGGAGAGCTTTGTGCAGGCCATACAGAAAATATGCCCGCAAATAGTCGATGCCGCTTCGACCAACTCCTCCATGCAGATCGGGCAGGTGAAGGGCTTTTCAAATACTTTTGCCAGATTGGGCTCAGGGGACCTCAATATCTTCCTCTGTAATTTCATAGAAAGAATCAAGATTGAATTGCATAGAGCTCATGAACAAACATGAATCATGTAGCAGGCCTTGAATAGTTGGACATGAGCATCTTTTGACAATGATGATGAATCGAGTTTGAGACTTAGAAATGAATAAACAGAACAGTTTCAGAATTCACGAGAAACGCTAAAATTCATGTTGTGATATTGATCTCAACGAAAATTTTGAAACTTGCAGCTCCACTCAGTTTCAAGGGCCAGGAAATATAATTGTGACAAAATCTTTTCGGAATGAAAGATGGCAATTTCAATGGTGAAGGATCTCAAGTAACTACGATTACTGATGAAATAGGTTGTTTGCTAGTGCCGTGTTCCAATATTAATGTGTGCATTGCTTCTTCGCTATTTTTTCTCATCTGCCTATGCTTAATCTTCTGCCTCAAACCACATTTGAGCCAATGCAGAAAGTAGTTATAATCGTGGGAACATCTCAAATCCTCTTCTTCAGTTTCACATTTCAGAATATCGACACCTATCAGAAGCCAGTATTTTAAATTCAAGAATCATTAGTCACTTGAAGAACTATGAAATGTAATTGTTTAAATATTCCTTCAGAAGATAAGCAAGCAACTGGAACGTGATTTAGAAAAGGCATAAAAGAAATGAACAATAGTATGAAAACAAGGACTATTATTATAGCAAAGTTAAAGATCAAGAACAATAGCAATGTGTCGTACAAGGAAAATAAGCGCTTACCTTAGTGTCATGCCCTTCTTCCAAATCAATATAGGCATCACAGTCAATACTTTTCCTGCTAGGTGAACTTATAATTGGTCTCTTGCGAACATTAAATGATGAGCATGCAACTTGTTCCTCTGTAATGACTGAAAAATAGGTGGACATCAGGAAAGAAACCTAGATAAAAATGAATAATAACATGTATGAGTTCTATGATACAACATTCAAGATAATATCGATTGGCATCTTCATGATTGCATCTCATTCTTATAAATAAAAGTTCATAGATATAGACTAGACTGGACAATATACTAATCTCAATTTTGTAGACTGGAAACAGCAGTATGTTAACCAAAGCCATCATAACCACACACACACACACACACACACACACACACAAATTCATTGTTTCAATTAGTCCTCATCTTGTAAGGAATCTGCATATTAGATGTTACTTCTAATATCAAATCATACCGAAAATAGTCAACATTATCTCAATTTTCAAGTTAGAAAGATGTCTCCATAGTGACCAAAAGGCTAAAAGGTCCCTTAGAGAGTGAATAATTGTAATATTGTTTTATAAATGCTACATTCTACAAGATTCTAAATGCACACTAGTTTCTTATAGCACTATGCTCTCATGATTCTCCATCAAAGATAATGATAGCATATGTTGACCTGATCTGCTCAGATTCAACTCCAGATCAACATCTACGATCATTGTCACTGGCTGTTTCCCTTTGGTATGATGAGTCCCCTGAGAAAATGAGTTTAACTGATAAGAAAAAAAAGAATATGGAAGAAGGATAAGCATAAAGAATAGATAGATCAATAAAATCAACCATGAAGAGCATAGTTTAACATACTAAATTAAGTCGTAGGTAGCAACTATTTGGCATTGTCTACATCAATCTAACCCCACCATTAAGCTATATCTAATATGACAGATTCAATTTACTTATGTTCCTATTTGAAAAGGAAAAAATTGGTATATGTATTCTTATAAATGTACTAATTTACATATTCCCCTTGAAATTTTAAATTAGAAAATTTATCATTGTAAACATATAAGCTATCATATATGCCATGGAAAGTCTCACTCAGAATAGTAATATTGATCATAAATGAAAATGAAGTTCTTGAAGTTTGAAAAATTGTACAGATTATCATTGAATTTGTTTATTGATTGATATTTTTATCCTAAATCATATCTTTGTTTTATTCTATTATTTAGTATATGGGATAAGATTTGATTGCAAAAAATAATGATAAAAGGGAATAGAAATCCACAAAAGAAGCAGAATGTGATAGAAAGAGAAGAAAGACAAAATTAAATAATTGATAAGATTGATATTAGAAAATTTTAGGTATATAATTTTCACAAATATCAAAAACTATGATTTATTAATATTAACTGGGTGTTCAGTTTTGTGGATGTCATTGCTGAGATATCTGTACGTGCAGAAGGATACATATGCAATACTACATTAAAGACATATGCTATTTC
Organism: Hedychium gardnerianum; assembly: GCA_038050645.1. NCBI lineage: Eukaryota > Viridiplantae > Streptophyta > Magnoliopsida > Zingiberales > Zingiberaceae > Hedychium > Hedychium gardnerianum. The sequence goes on from JBBUKS010000008.1 coordinate 13,507,246, forward strand.
ATAATTTTGGAAATATAAAGCAAAATATTTACTTATATTTTAAAAATCACATATCATCTTAAGTTATTCTATTTTATTTGACGTCTATTAGGACTATATACCTAATTGTTCTGAAACCAAAGATTACCTCATATCTAACTGAACGTTCTCATAATATACTAACCTTTGAGTGAGTATCAATTATCTTAATTGCTAACCTCTAAAGCATGGTTGACAATACTTATCTTATAGTTTTTTTTAAAAAAAATAACCTAAGGTTAACATAGTGATCATAAAAATAAACGTAAAAAAAGCAACTCTCATTTTATAAATTTAATCTTTAGTCCAACTCTTATGTGCAAGAAATCCACACCTAGGTTTAGGATCACTAAGCTTTAGAACATGTTGAAATTAAGAAATAAGGAACCAAGCATGACGAGATCAAATTGAACATAAGAGAAAACCAAACAGTGTGACGTGTCTTAATGAAAATCATGGTCCTGTAAGAGGGTTTAACACAATGAATTACTCTGCATAGATAAGTCTCATAAGATTTATGTTTGATATACTGAGCAACCGTTTTGTTCAATCAAGGAATTCTACCACAATCATGAGGAGAAAGCTATCACAATTCTTGTAAGACATGGCGCCCTCAACCAACTAGGAATTACCATGGGAAAGCCTCCTGAGGATGAAAAAGCAAGATCTTCGACCCGTATCTCTTCTACATCAATGACAGAACTTGGTTGTGCAGAAGATTCTTGTTGCTGTCCAGCAGTATGATAGGGGTCAAAAGCAGCAGAAGTCCCCTCCAAGAGATACCACTCTACAGGAAGAGAGTTAAGGTCTAGATCCCGAACCATCTTGCCTCCGGTACTATCCGGCAACTGTTCCTTCATGTCCCGGCCTGATTACCTGCATACGCTAGAAAAAGAAAGAGAGAATTGCACGATCAGTACATTGACCAGAATGAATTGTAGAACTATACAACTACAAAAGCAGAGATGATTTTTGGCCTCTTAATTCTCACAATTCCGAATCCGAATAAAGGGTGAAAGTAAATCTGCCATCCTAGATAGTTCTTTAAAACAATCGTACTGCCAATAAAGCAAGAATTTCCAAAGTTGCAACTCGATTACGTCATCTAAATCCGAAACCAACAAGAAGACGAAAAGATAAAAAAAACAGCGCCAGGGGAGAACCGAAAAGGGGCAATTGGAATCCAAGCGATAAGCGAACGCCAAACGACGAAAAACTCGCAGACGATCCAAGATAACCCCCAAAAGATCCAGATTTCTATACAAAATTAAAAAAAAAAAAGAAAAAAAAGAAGAAGATGATGATCGAAAGAAACCAAAAGTTACCGGCTACAGACGATCAAAAAATGGCGCCAGATCGAGAGAAATCGAGAAGCTCCTCAAAGAATTCCTTCGGTCGGAGGTTTAGGGTTTGAATCGGGAAGGAAAAGAGGGATTTTGCGATCGTTATGAAGAAGAATCGTTCGATGCGCTTCGGTTCGTCGGGCAAGACGACGTTAATAGCGGGCGGAGCAGGCGACCCGGTTCGAGGTCAGCACACCCGTTTGCGGAGAAGCTTCCCGACGAACCGCTGGATTCCAGCCACGTGTGCCTGTTCATGAGATCAACGGTCTTAAGCGGGCGCACAGGCACAACGTGTTCTAATTTATTGCTTTGAAATTAATGTCATAATTATACCGTTAATTTACTTTTTTGGAGGTTTCCTTCTATTTTTTTTTAAAATAGAAACTTTTGTATTTGAAAATTCAGAATTATATTTTTTTAATATCAAAATTTTATTTTTAAAGATGAAGCATATTTTCTCTAAAAAAATAAATTCTACAATAAAAATGTGAAAAAAAATAGATTTAGCATCATAATTTACTATGCGAAAATTAAAAGGTTAAATATCCTTTATAATAAATTTTTAATATTATTTAAATGGGATCCTAATTATTGGCCCACATGGGTCACGTGACGCACTCATAAGTCATACCACGCCGTTCCAGTCAAAAAGCGGACACGTTCCGAAAGCCGGACATGCCAAGTTTTCTACCCGATCACCAACCTGCTATATTAGTAGACTCCTATCAAGGGCCCCACAATCTAATATCTTGGTAGGCAAAGCTGGTAGAATCAACGAGTACATCGTCGATCCCCCCACTCCACGGTTCCCGTAACGGCTCACTTGTCGAATCGGTTCCGAAGAAGTCAAACCCGGATCCGATAATCAAGCCATCACCGCAACCGTCGTAACTCCCGACGCTATCGGTAATCTGGATCCGAATCCGTCAACAACTACCATAGGCCTCAGAAGTTTTTTTTATATGCCCTTCGAATAAGAATTATTCACCGTATTGCCATACTGCTCTCAAACTTCATTTAGTTCAATAGAGTGGCATTATCGTCTAGTCAGCGGCAATTGATATTTACATTAATGATATTATTAAATATTTAATTTCTTTATATAAAGAGATATTATATTGAAATAAATATTTTCATAATTTATTGATAACATGAGGTTATGTTTTTAAAATAATAATTTTATCTTCTATTCCAATGGAGTGGCATTATCGAAAATTAATGAAATTGCGGCCCCTATTTAACTTTCACAAAACTATTTTTTACCGGTTACTACTCCATTTTGAACGCTTTCCTCTCGTCTAGCCGAATCCATCGCCGTCAGATAGGCAGAGGAGTGACACTGCTCCATGATTACAATCTCACTTGAAGGCAGTGATCTACGATCGGATTTGAGTTATTTCGGGGCGTGAATGCCTGGAATCTGAAGGCGATGGAGTTCGACGATGGCAACGACGCCGGTAACAAGTAGGTTTCTTCGGTCTCTGCTTTAATCAAACTATTTCTTGCGATTAATTTGCTGGCGGTGCTGTTTGATGTTACTTCAAGCGAGACGAGGGTGGAAAGGCGATACCTGATCTGTTGCATTGGCGATTTCTTTGAGATTTTTCAGCCAGCTGTTTAGATCTGATCTTGTTTCTTAGTTCCCCCAAATTTTTTTCGCCGTGGTCATTCTACAAGTTCTTATCTTTTTGTGTTTTTATGCACATCTATGCTTGAATCACTTCCCCCAAAACTTTTTTTCTTCTTCTCTTAACTCGGTGACTAATTGCCTATGTTTGTTATCGAACTAAACGTTTTAGTTAATGATCAATCCACTTCCATGCTCGAATCACTTCCTTAAAACTTGTTTTTTTACCTCGCAATTCGTTGACTGACAGCACCCTATGGTTGGTATTGAACTAAGCATTTTATTTACTGGTTATGCCACTTCAATTTGTCGTGTAGTTGATTTTGTTTGATCTGTTCTTTCTGTCGTCTAGTTGCTATGGACCTGTCAGTTCATTCGGTTTAATCTACTGCTTCTCTTAGTAAACAAATTTTTCATTGATAATATTGATTAATATAAATTAGTTTGCCATGGTTAACTGTTCTTGTCATAGTAATCATAATCTCCCTGTTTAGTTGCAGTGGGATATGGGAGTGGCAAGGAGACGAGAATAGTCTGCAGAGAGACACTAGAAACGGTTTGTTGTTTGGGTAATTTGTGAAATAAACTACCTGTTTTGTCTGTCTTATGGTCAATGAATTCCACAGAGTTGCCTCACTTGTTCTGGGATAAAATTAGTCAAAATGAAAATGATTTGTTATACATTCTGGATGAGCACACTCCGATAAAAGATTGCGCAGACTTGGGGCACTTACTTTCTGATCTTGGAGGTATTAAACTTCTCTATGATACTTGGTTTGTTGCTTTGGTGTTGAACTTTGGATGCAAAAGGAAATTTGTATTCAGGTGATGCTACCAAGGGGTGGGAGGAGTGTAGAGACTCCATGCAACTCAAAAGAAGGCGCATGCTTCAGTTCACTTCTGACGCTGGTGAATCTCCAAATGAAGAAATGGCCTCGGCGTTATTGAAAACAAAGGTCAGTTTTTGAGTTACTCATGCTGATTGATTGACTATCTTCATTGTCGTATTGGATTCTTTCTAACTAAATCTTATGGATTATTAGGCGACAATAATGGAAGATGAGATTGCGGAAAGTTTAGAGTGTACTGCACAGTGGGCTTCAGCCTTCTCTGGTTTGCATTCACATTATGAATTGTTTCGGTCATTTGCATTTTGGTGCAAACATTGTAACTCTTTTAAAAGAGAGGTCTGGTTTGAACTGTGAAGGTTTGGATCAATCATCAGATGGATGGCTAGTAGATTGCTTGAATGATAGCGAGATGCAGTGCAGCCCTGATGAAATGTGTGGAAATTTGGACTTTTATGTTTGTGATATATCTGCTACCATCTCTTATAAAATGCATGTCTTAAAATCATAACATTTTCTCACAGGAACACTATTGTGGCCTTCAATCAACAAGCTGATATTTCTGGTCTGCTCATAACCTTTACAAGTCTTAGAGATATTTATCTCGTATTTATTGAAATGTTGTTTCTATCATGATTTTATCTTTTCTACAATTCTATGAAGTCACTGATTCATTTTTCTCTAAAAAGATGCCTAACTCATGGTTTCTTGCTAACTTTTCATCTGTCCATAGAGTATTATCAAGATTCACCAGCAATGGAGACTGATACGATGCCGGAGACTGCTGCCCCAATTAATTTGAAGGTTTCTAAGGGTACACTTGGTGACTCATTCAACTCTCCATTATTATTTGCTCATTGAATCCTCTATGCAGATACTCATGATTGCTACTGAAACTACTGAGGGGGCGAGCGTTTCGCCTTTTTTGCCACAATGATTGCTACTGAAATTTTCTCATAATCTGTTTATTTTTTAATGTTCTCATTTTTCAGGTAAGAAGTCTTGTATCAGAAGCCCAAGAAAGTTGACAACTTCAGTTGCTTATCCTTTTGCACTTATAAAACCTTGTGGAGTTCACGGCGATCTGACATTGAGCGACATAAATCAACGAATTCACGCTCCACCACCCTCAAAATTAAAGCATGTGAAGGACGAGGATCCTTTTGATTTGTATCCTACATCAGCTTTTTCTGGGAAACCTGTGGTTGTGAAAACAAAAATACGCACTGAAGGTGGACAAGGTAGCATTACAATCACGAGAACCAAAGGATAGTGGACAAGCAGCTCTGAATGTTTCCTCGATATGATGTCCTCATGCATATAACTCGATGAATTGTCATGTAAGCTCTAGCCAGGTTTTGTAGAGAATTTAGGTCTTCGAAAATGCTTTCTACGTGTTGCATTTGTCACTCGGAAGAATTTGATCAACTTCTTGTCTTTGAGGCTTATGCTTCTCTCTGTCTTACTGTTTTGTTGTGCAGCTATTAATATTGTGCACCTCTTTTGGGGCTTATGGTTGAGTTAATGAACCATTTTTGTAAATAACATTGAGCAGCTATCTTGTAGGGTAATCCTTTCAGACTGTGGCTAATTCAGGATATCGAGATGTTTTTGTGTCTCTTATTATTTCACTGACTTTGGTTTTCGAGGATTCAGATGTCAACTATGAGAATGTTGTTTTTGGGTTAGTTCTGTAGGTTCTTATTAGTCTGATCTGAACTAAGATTGGCATTTGAACTAGCAATTTGCTAGGCAATAAATTGTTGCATAGTTCACCTTTCGTATCATCATTCAAAACTGTGTTGGTTCCAACAATTTAGAGTGGGTTATATCAATCTCTATGTGTGGTTATGTCGCCTTGCTTTAGGGAAGTAGGATTAAAGTTTATATTCATTGATGTAGACAATTTTGACATTGACTATCTAGGATTAGCGAAACCCTTTATAGCATCTTAAAACATTGTCATTGTGGCAAAAGGCGAAACGCTCGCCCCCAGCGCATCTTAAAACATTGTCATGAAGATTATGTTCATGGTAGTGATGTAGTGTTAAATTATAATGTTCATATTGGCGATCTCGAACGATTGTTACATATGTTAACATCTTACGAATATGAATCTTGACAACCATCTCATTGGTTATATGGTTATAATTTACCGAAAGTTGTTAAGATTCACATTGTCGATCTTAAGTAGTTGGAGTCTCATGGTGTGTTTTGGATGTGTCAAGAATTTGTTTGTGTTCCTTAAAAATGTTGAAGGTTTATGCCTTCAAAACTTCTAATCTCCATTTTTCATATTATTATTTTTATAATTTAATTAAATTACCAATTTAATAAATTAAATGAACATATCACACAACTCTTAAAATTTTAAATTTTTTGATAAGTTAATAAATAATTTTAATTTATAAATTATTCATAAAGTTTATTCAAATGAATTGAGCTTGTTATGTTGGACTCCTCTTTCATCTATAGGCCGAGAAGTTGAGGACCAAAAACTTAACATTGAAGGTGGAGGGGTGCAGAAAACTGCCCGACTGGAGGTGATGTCGAACAAAGTCGCCAGCCTATTGGATGAGGTAGAGGTTTCGAAGAACAAAGATTGCACATCTTTGCCATTTCAACCTAGGGCAAAGTTTGCGTCCTTCGTCGACCGGGAAAGTCATTAACCTCACAAGATACCCATTGATAAATTAAGTTGCATCATATTTTAGTCACATAATACACTTTATAGATCCAAAACCTATATAACATACTACTATCATTATGTGTAAGAAGGGCACAACAAAACATAATAATGGTGTTGAATTGGAATACAATTTCGCCTATGAGAAAAATACTTATCAGTGAATTTTA
>JBBUKS010000008.1:13514037-13527988 GCA_038050645.1 Hedychium gardnerianum
GAAATGATGAAGAAAATATGTGTGGAGGTGCCATTACTTGAAGCTTTGCACCAAATGCCACAATTTGCAAAGTTCATGAAAACAATTATCTCACACGAGGAAAGCTGCAACACAGACTGTTGCACTCATTGAAGAGTGTAGTGCTATTATACAAAATGCGCTTCCTCCAAGTTTTTCCATTCCCTATTTCATTGGGGATAAGAAAATTAACAAAGTTTTCTGTGACCTTGGTGCTAGTGTGAGTTTAATATCATTTTTCTTGTGCAAAAAGCTAGGTTCGGGGACCTAAAACTCACAATCATCACAATCATGACTTTGCAATTGGCTAACCACACTTGTCGGTATCCTTTGGGAGTCCTTGAGGATGTTCCTATAAAAATTGGTGACGTTGTTGTACCAAATGATTTTGTTGTCTTAGAAAGGGAAGACGACCCCGTATTCATCTTATACTTGAAAGACCACTTTTAGCTATCGTTGGAGTAATAATAGATGTGAGAAATCACACTCTCATTTTTTGTGGGAAAGAATAAGATAGAGTTTGACCTTACAAGGTTATCAAATGATTTTCATAAAGATAACAATGGAAAGGAAAAGAACTTTGTTAAGGAAGGTCAAATTGAAAGACTTCCAACACTGAACCAAACATTGACCCTTCAAAGCAAAGGCAATGGAAGAGCCAATAGCAAGTACATTATTCCTGCAAGAGCCAAGGCAAGGGAAGAGTCTTGTCAACTTGGAATGCTCGGAGGATGGGAGAGGAATCCCTTCAAAGCAAAGACTCCGAGTTGATATTGAGAAAAGAGGGTCGAGACCTTAAACAAGCGATTCTTAAGAGGCAACCCAAGTGTTTCATAGATCATGTGAATTTTTACTTTCATTAAATTATTAGTTTTGATGTGTTTTTATCAAGTCATTTTGTTTTGTAGGCCATTGGGCAAACACAAATCACCTCGATAAGTTTTAGAATCTGACATGGGGGGTCGTGCCAGCCGACACTGCCCATGTTACCAGAACCCTATTTAAACTTTGCTCGTGCCAGCAAACCCTAGCCATGCCGCCACCCGTGCCCTAGAGCTCCTCAAAACCCTTCATCTTCCTCCATTATACTATGTATTTAAATCTTTCCTAGCCCTAGATCTCCACATCCTCTCTTCTCCCGTGATTTCGCTACGGAAAACCCCATCTTGGAACTCTAGTTTCATCCTTTGAAAGGAAAAAGGAGAGGAGAAGCATCTATTTCCAAAGCCATGAGAAAGGAAAAAGCACGCGATAAGGTAACAATCTTTATGGTATCATTTTTCGCAATGAAATTCATAAAACACGTTATGATATCCTTGTTAGGCGTAAGATTATGCTAACTAGATATTTGGATGAACAGGTTATGGAAGCCCTAGGATTAAGGATGATATTTCTTGGCTAATTAGTAGGGTGAGTTGGGACAAATTGATGAGTATTCGTTGTCCCATTTATGCTAGGATAACCCTTGAATTCCTTAGTTCTCTAGAGGCTAAAATTTTAACGGGAGAGAACACCACGGAGGGGAAGATCACTTTTCGAATGCTTAATGATGATTACAAGTAGTCTTTAAAACAATTCAATTATTGTTTCGGACTTCTGGCCGGGGGGAAGAAGATCACCCAAGGATTTTAGGACAAAAGAGTTTTGGTGGGAATTGACAGAATTAAATGAATATGATCCTTCAAGAGCGAAAGCCTCTCACCATTTTTGAAAGAGGAGATAATGAAGGGGTTGTAAGGCTAAGTGAACTTATATGCCTATGGTGTATGACGAATAAAAAGAGCATCGACTTTGGCTCTTATTTTATTAGGCATCTTGTTAAAGCCGGAAAAGCCGGACAATAATGGTTGGTGGGTTCATTTCCCATATAGCTGAAAACCTCAAGTATGATTTGAGTGAGTTAGAGAGCGTGGAAGGGAGTTCAATTATAGACATAGGGATATGTTTATCTTCTAAGATGTTCATTCACAATGGTGAATCATTTGTTTTTTTCATGAAAAATCGTGCACCATTTAAACTACCCAACATTGATTACACCACAATCACCAACCCAGAAAATTGGAGGTTACAGCGAATCCCACCAATTCTTCCATCTAATGAACCACACTTGCCTCCTTCTGAGATGCCACATATACCAGTAATCCACCCTGATAGGGAGAGATCGCCTATAGAGAGAGAAGAACCTCCTAGTGGTGAATCGTGAATGACTTTAGGAAATACCATGCACTCTACCCTTCATTCACGACTTGCAATATCTTGAGGGACGATTGAAAGGATAGAAGTAGTTGAGTGGTGAATGACATTGCCTTTTTAACTGATGACCCCCCACTTTAAACACAGAACCGGTTGGACCTTCTTTTTCTTATCATGAGCATCCTACATGCCCTTCTATGTATGATTTTACTGATTTTCGTGCTAGCCTTGATAATATCCATGCAGAACAGGTTGCAATAAGGCAAAATATGGAGCAACAATGGGGCCAATGGGACAGTGGACTAGATGGCCTCACAAAACATTTTCATAGGGCAGAGATGCACTATAATGAGGTTGAATTATATTTTCAAGCTAAGGCGAGGAGGCAGGAAGAGGCAACCTTTAGGCAAGATCAGAGGCAATTTCAAAGTGAGGTGAGGGAGTTTATGTTTGAACAACGTCAACAATAGGGAAGGGAAGAAGATCACAAGGGAGCAGAGGATAGTATAGCATCTCAAATCGATCATTTGTATCAATGGCATCGTAATCTTTCCTCCCGAGTTCCTGGCAATTTCGACATGTCTCCCCTTCCTTAATTTCTTCCTCGTCCTCCACGTTGATCAGATTTTATCGGAGGAGCGCCTCACTTTTGGGGTTAGTTTGTTTTATTTTTGTTAGTATTGCTCAGTGTGCCTTTTTATGATGCTTTGTCATGGTTTGTTATTTTAGTAGTAGTTTCCATTCAACATATTTTGTTTTGTTAGATTTAATCTTTTTAGTTGTCAACTTGAAGCATGCATGAATAGACTTGTCCTTTGAGCAGAATTTTGATAATACCATATGAATGTACTTTTTAAATTTTAGGTTATTTATGTTCTCCTTATCTTTTAGTAAGATCATGAAAGCATTGTTGAGTTGATGATGTTTCGCCAATTGTTTAAATATTTCACTTCACTTATGTTTTGCTTCCGAAAAGTTGATTTAGTACGACTTAGTCATGATTCATCTTGTTAGACTAGTACCTTGGTAACCATAGATGACCTTCTCCCAACATTTTAGTTACTGGATAACCTCGGTCTTGTCAACTCATTTGGAAAAATTTAATCTCAAACTTAAAAAGAGTTATTGATGCAAGTGTTGCACAAGAGAGAGAAACAAAAAATAAATAAATAAAGTGAAGAATAAATAAATAAGAGGTCACAAAAAAATAGTTGTCGTAAGTGGAAATTAATATGTTACCCCTTTGAGACCAAGTTAGATTATTGGGAAAATAACTATTAGATTTCTCTTGATACCGAGTACTACTTTGAGATTGTGTTGGGAAGAGAGAAAGAACCTTGCACATGGCAGGTAAGTGCCTAATGCTGGGAACTTTGGGAACACAATAGGATAACGACTTTACTTAGATCGGAACTTGAAAACTCTAGGAACAAACTATGCACTGTGCACTTTGACTTTCTTGTAGGCTTGGTGAAACTGATCTAGTACCTTTGCTTTATGGTAATACTACTTGATTGAATTAGATGAACTAATTGAGTTTAAGATATCATCATTCACATGTGTTCTAGATATTGATGTTTGCTTGAGGATAAGCAAAGATTTGGTCCAGGGGATTTAGCATATTTGCTCCATATATTTAGTGAAATGTGTCATTGGAAGCTTAGTTCACCATTTACTTATAACCATCATGCTCTAAATATTGGCGAACTAGTTCCACTCATTGGACCCCATGATTCTGTACAAATCCATAGCAAATTGTATAGAGGAACATGGAAGAAGAAAAATAAGATAAATTTTTATTAGAGAATTTAAAGCTCCAAAAGAGCAAAGGCTTTATTATGTCGCATGCTAAAACAGAAATCGCTCTAGGATTAATCATTCCTAGAGTGGATTTACGAGAGCTTTTAGTAGCGGATCGAAGCTCATAGAAATCACATGACAGGGACCAGCCACAAGTTACCTCCAAGAAGGCAATAAACGCCACAATAAAGGAGGACTACCCCTGGATACGGTTCCTAACAGCAAATGTTTCAAAATACAATGTCAACGTTCCGATCGACTACTTGTACCTGCCACAGTTAATGCAAGCGGTAGCAATCGACCACCATAAACAATCAAATAACCCTTTCAGATCCTAGACAAGGAATTCACAGATCAAGAAGGCGAGGGATCGAACCCGGTCCCGTTGTCGATGACGACGGTGGGTCGCAAAGCTGCGTCCATTCGAGGGGAATTTCGATGTGGAACCGCCTCCGAAATCCGAGACTGGCTCGGGGCGTCCGCTCATGATCGCCGGCGACCGGCGGCGCGCCAGGCGAAGATGCGACCGTCGGAGAGGCGGCACCGAAGCTAGGGCTACCAAATCCTACTTCTCTTCTTCCTCCGATCTGTCGATAGATCCCTCTCCTCCTCCTTGACTGCGTCCCCGATCGAGTGGGAGCGGGGATTGGGTAAGCTAGGGCGACACGGAATGGACTTGGTCTTCGCTTTCGCGTTCCCTCAAATCTGCGGCAATAGCGACATGCCATTCGCGCACCCTCCCTTATTTAAACAACTAGCGGGAAGTAAAGTTATATCACAGATATTTCGAGGATTATTCCGTAATTAATATAAATTTTTGGTAAAAAATTAAAAAATGATGCCTCTTATATTTATTATCATCTATTAAAAATATATTTTATATTTTTTAAAATATCCTTGTTCTTTGTTATAATAATTCCAAAATATTTAAAATTATCAAGTAATTATAATCAAAACTATTTTAATATTAATTAGAAATACTCAAGTATTAATTAAAACTACTCCAATTTAATTAAAATAAATTCAATTTGGAAAATCAAAGGAATTAAAATTGATCAAATACTATTAACTATTAAGCAATTTGAATCAAAATTATTACAATGTAAAATAGTTTTAATAAAACAATTAACCTAAATTAATTAAAATAACTTTAATGGAACAAGTTTATTAAAGCTGCTAATATACCTAAAACAATCCTTAAAGAAGTATATTATAAGAGATCCTTTTTTTATCCTTTTTTTTCTTTTTTGAATATATTATATTATTATCTAAAATGAAGAAGAGCCCCAGCGCTATAATAAAACTGCTACTGTGTGATTTGATGATCAAGTTACCAAAACAATCGTACCATAAATCCTTCCTTCGAAATCCCATACTGCCTTTTTATCATATTATTATTTATCAAAAAAGTTCAAGCATCATCTACTTTTTTTTGACACAATTTTATTTATTTTTATATAAAAAATTTATCAACAAGAGCAGCTACTCATGCAAAAGCAATCCGTTGGACTACAGAATCCAAATCCAAATCCAAACAAGCTCAATATCGAAACAACAATATACGAATTCAAATAGAACTGATGAACACCTCCCAACTTGCCTACAACTTCTCATCCCTCCTTGTACAATATACTCTACCAGACTGGATGCACATACATGATTCATAAAAACAAATTGAAACTTCTGAAACAACACCGAGCACTTACTACCACTACATGTAACATTTATTCGTCGAAAATATTAATCTTATTTTAACAAGAAAAAGAATATATAGAATAAAGAATATCTGGGCACTTATATACAACTTCAACTATTCTGTAATTTCAGAGAGTGGGGTTTGGATCACTGCTGATAGATCAGTAGAGCTTTATCCTGGTACTGATTTCTCGACGGCAGATTGGGCATGTCTCAAGACTAGGTCCACATTCTGAACACGTCTGCGAGATGAAAAAGAAACAGAGTTTAGAACCTGGCAGGAGGAGAGTTAGGTGACTTGGTGGATAACAGTAGGGAAGGTTGGAAATATTCACCATGTGCCCGCAGCCGAAGGCCATATCTCTCGGATTCGTGAGGCAAATAGGGCATACCTGTAGGACACAGGGGGAACGATCATGATCAGTAGTGGTTCAGACAACAGATAACTGAAACTGGTGCTTAACACAGATGCCCTTTCAAGTTACAAACAATATTTTGTTGCGCATTGTTGCTTTACTTGTAAAGAAATTTCATGACAGGTTGGCTAAAGAACGCCACGCATTTGCCACATCACTATTTCGTTAAGTGACAAAACAATGTCGATGATAAAATTGACAAGAATCTGAAAACTCCAAGGGAGCTTGCTGATGATTTTAGATTTCTAGAGTTCATAAAGGACAAGATTGGTAAAAGGAGTATTTTCCTTTTCCGATTGAAGCAGTAAAAAGCTGGATACAGTTAAAAACATAATTCTAGATGTCAAAAGACCAGATTGAACTGGCCTCTAGTTCCTAGTTGGACAGGTTGAACTCTCCCGTCACATAGCAAATGAACTTTGACATTTCAAAGAGGGGAATGTTGACAATTTTTGGAATTCTAGGAAGCATTTTGATAAAAAAGAGAAACTAGGGGCAAAGGATTTTTTTTTCCAATTCAACCGATCAAAAATTCTATTCAACTGAAAAAAATAAATACTAAATGTAAGACCCAATAGAACTGGTCTCCACTTCCTAGTTCAACCAGTTGTACTAGCCGACCCAATTAAGACAAGTCAAAACAAAGTAAATGAACTTTAACATTTCAAAGAATTTCATAATGTGATGAACAAGAGAAAGTAATCTGAAAGCAAAAGAAACTAGGCTTTCATTCTTCGGACAGTACCTGGGATTCTAATGATGAACTGGGCGGTGCAGGAGGTGCACTAGATGTTGTTTCATATTCAGGGTAAAGTGACGCACTCCTCTGGAAGCTTGTTGATTTGTAACTGTTACTTGAAACAGACGATGCATTGTAACCTCCAATAGGTGGAGGAAGAGGGACCTTCTGTGGAGATTTTCCAGATTGATGACTGTTTTCCAAAATGAACCAAAAAATATGAAATTACTATAAAACTTGAATGCCAAAGGAAAATGAAAAAAAAAATTGTTAAACTTAGAACCCGCAATTGTGCATCCATACCCCAAAATCCCCAGTTCTAGGGTTGCCTTGTACTGGGAAGGAATTTCCATCAATGCAGCAAGAGCAAATGCTGCTTCTTTTCTGGGTTGGGGTATGTTCCTTGACATTATCTCCGTAAAATTGACAAACTGTAGGATAATACAAGTTAATGGAATCGGGAGCAACATACTAGAATTGGTGCAATATAATCTGAACCGAAAATCAAATTTATCACCTGAAAATTATCAAACGCACGGGCAGGGATATTATCATCAAATTCTTTCATCATGTCCCAAGGGCCATCTCCAACTCCAACCAAAATTATGGACAGTGGAAATCCACTATAAAAAAAGTAGACATTGGATCAGTTGTCAAAACTTTTTTTAATAGAGCAGCAACGCCTGTCCAATGAATATTCCACTCACCTTGCTTTAACTATGGCATCAACAGTCTTTTGTTCTTGGGAGCTTAAATGACCAGAATGAGTGTCTACACTTCTTGTAACCTGTATAATGAGATACTCTCAGGACAAATTCACAACTTTTAAATAAATGTATAAATTGAGAGGTCAGTTTGCTACAGATGGTATTCCTCACATTTCTTTGTGGTACTTGCATAATATTTCAATTGATAGTTTCCCATGCAAAATCCCGATTATAAAAATGAAACCACCATGTTCTCCATAAGGAAATTGGATATTACGTTCTCTATGGCTAAAACTAATTATTAACTACATTTTAAAAAGTCCCGAGGGGGCCACGGCCTTGGATGCACCTAATGTCAGGAAGCTGATATGTGTTATGTATGCATCAATATCCAGTGGCAGGTCTAATTGTGCAAAAGTATAGGACAGGTTTATTTAAAGGAGACATAGAATTGGAAATGTAAAACAGTATTGTCTATCAGCTTTCAAAAGCTAAGTCTTTTTGCTTCTTCTTTCCTTCATTAACTTTCAACATTGTAAACAAACAAATATTCATAGAATGAATGATCAAAACCAATCATCTTTAACCTTTTTCCTGCATCAGACTCTTTCTTCGTTTTACCTTTCTTTCAAGAATTATTAATTCCTTTAAAACATTACATCACATGATACCTTATCCCATTGTTAATTGGTGCAATGCAGTCTGTTCTAAAAACAAGGGAAAAGTACCTGACCATCAGCAATTATCACCAAAACATGGTATTGACCACCACTTTGTTCTACAATGGTCATAGCCATTTCTATTAGTGGTGCAAAAGAGGTTGGACCTGCAAATAGTAAAAGGACTCTATAGTCAATAAACAGTAAAAGTATTGATTACTACTAATTTTACTAACAAGAAGGAATTAACATACCTGCCAGACGCAAATGGGGCACAAGTTCTCTATATCGCTGCAAAGCATCTTGAAACCCATCACATGGTCTTCCATCAGGGTAAAAACTAAAGATACCCTGATCATGCGTGGATGCTGCCAAAATAAATTATTTCACATATTATGAGAACACATACCATCATATTGCGGAGATTCTTTAGGCCTCTATTGACTTTTTGTTTTATAAAGCTTTCTATAGTCTCACTATATCTGTGGAGCTTGTTTAACTATAACAATAGAACCCATCTATTGTTGCTTGGCCTTTTAGGCAAGACAGATTTGTGGGAATCAGTTGCCTTACCTTGAAGGCAATGGTAGATGAAGAATAAGGTATTTTCCCTTTTTTGAACATATTCTTGGCATCCTACCTGTTTTCTCTGATCTTTAAAAATAAAAATATAGTTTTTGTAATCTCATAACCCCATATATTAATCTCAAACTTTCTATGTTCAGGTCTCTATTACACTAACTTCTATGTGTATTAAATTGCTTTAAGCCTTTTAACTGGTTAAAATAAATGTTACTGAATGAAAGCATACCATCTCCAAATCCATAGCATGGAATCAAGTTGTCTTCGTCAAATGCTGATAAGGTTCTCCCAATTATAGAAATAGCTTGTTCATAAGGATTTTGCGTATCACCAATATGATGCAAGCTTCGTCTGCCAAATGAAACTTTACCTGATCACCAAATTCAGTAGATATCAAAATCCACAGCTATACAAGCAATGAAATTAGCTGCCAACAAATGGATTACTGACAATGCACTCTAACCTGTCCACTCGTTGCTCTTTGTGAAATCAATGCCAACAATAAGATTGGAAGACTCGAGCCCAGCCCTTGAAAGAGCATCAGTGACCTGTACAAAGAAACTTAGATTTGATTAAAAAAAAACATGAAAGAAAATAACTAGTTAACTACTTGGCAACATTTGATCACAGTACAAATAATAGGTACTTCACCTCTTGAATTCTATGATGTTAGTCCACTTATTTTGGTTAAGACAGTTTTATGCAGTGTTATATAACACACAAGATATAGTGATTCTTTTGGTTGAAATCTCAAAGAGGAGGTAAAGTCTGTTTTTGTAAAATTAAGCTGAATGGACCATTTTCCACAGCATGCTTCCTACTCTATTTGAAAAAAAATAAAAAATAGGCTGCTTGAGCAACATTCATTTGCTAAAAAATGGAAGCTTGACAAGTTCCACAAATTGTCTTTTTAAGCCAATAAGTAAAAGAATATCAAGCTTATCCCAACTCAAAATCCTTTTTTTTTTTCAAATCAAGTATGTCATGAACCAATGATCAAGATCCTACCTAGGAACCATTAGGAACTTATAAGATTGGATCATAGGATTAGAGATAGGATTCATCAAACCCTAAACCCTAAATATAATTGTTTGGGGTATAAGCTTGCACTTGCACCAAAAGATTACTGCAATTTTTTTTTAAAAACAACTCGACAAAAGGTATTAAATCAAAGATTCTGTACACATCATACTTAAAGAAAAGGAAATAATTCGGAAATTGGAATACCAATCTAAATGAGGAATTTATATTAAAAAAAACGGAATTCTGAGAATTTTCATGCTTCTATCAAGTTTTGATTGGTTGTTCATAAACAAAACTGGCATCTAAAGTCGATGCGATCACGAATTCCAGCCGTTTCTTTGGGATTATCAAACCCCAATCCTAGGGGCTTAATTTTTTAATCACGCCAAACGAAGCAATTGATTCGAAGTACAAAATTTGGCCTCGAATACCACAGCTCTTTTATGGCTCTAAAAAAAACAAAACACTAAACTAGTAAATACAGAAAGAAATATAGAAAAAGTTGCAACTTTACTTGGTCCACGGTATGATAGTCGTCGCTTATCCTCGAGTACCTCCTGTCGATCCTCCGCCCACCCTGCGGCTGATGGGATTCGCTATGAGAGGGAGAAGGAGCATAAGACGAAGGCGGAGCATAAGACGTAGGCGGAGCATAAGACGGAGGCGAAGGATAAGCGTAGGGCGGAGGCGCAGCCGGAGGAGGGTAACTCTGATAGCCAGGCGCCTCGCGAGGAGAATAACTTCTACTGCCGTAATCCCAATCCCTCTCTCCCGAATTCCTAGAACTTCCACCCCCCATCAATCAGTAAACGGAAACAGGAATACGATGCGAGATCCAGAAATCTGAACAGGACGCGGCGAGCCTTATGAACGGATCTGAGGCGGCGCCGCAGAAGAGGAGACCAAATCGGCGACGCCGTTGAATCGAGGATGCGTAAGCGCGGGCGAAGAGGCCGTGACGTGCGCGAGAGAGAAAGAGAGATCTGGAAACGGAAAAAATGCCTTAATCAAGGAGGGCGACGAAATGGAGGAAAGAGAAGACGCCAAGAAGGTGAGAGAAAATGGATAAATAATGGAAGGGTGGGGAACGTGGGAGCGCAGAAGCATTGAAGTAACGGACAGGGTAATGACGTGGCGTGTGGGTATCTGTTATATTATATAAGAATTAAGACAATTTTTATATTTTAAATATCTGTAAAATATTGATAATGATATTATTTGGCATAAAGTATAATAATTTTATTATAATCATGTTGATCACGTGGACAGATATTTTTGTGGGTAGTTGACGTTGACTAATACATAGGCCACGTGAAAAGTCGCAGGATAAAAAACTTTGACCAGATTTAATGATTAACGGCGGAGCCAGCACGCCGTTAAGTTTCATGGACGATCGACGTAGTAGAGCTTGGAGGGCTTCAGCCGCCGCGTCAGATTGAAGAATTTGATCACGTCTAGCCACCGGTCCCACCGCTTCAGGCGGTGCACCACCACCGTCTCCGGCGCCAGCTCATGCGAGCACCGCCCGTTGGTCCCCGGATAATCGTACATCGCCGGCGACGAGACTCTGTTCCTTCCTTTCTTCCCCTTCGCCAGCCACCTCCCCACCACCTTGTCCTCCGGGCCCACCCTGTCTCCTGCGGGCACCTCCGACGTCGCGATCCACTCCACCACGTCCCACGACAGCACGAACCCCATGCCGGACATGTAGGCGCCGGAGAAGAGGTCAGCTCTGTCGGCGCCGCAGGGCACCGCCCGGCCGTAGTAGAGGTCCCGGCGAGGAAGCAGCCGCAGCGCCGCGGCCAGCGCCTCCACCCGCACGAGCGCGTCGTCGTCGGTCTTCATCACGTAGTCGTAGCGGCGCGGCGCCAGGGCGGCCGGCAGCGCCGAGAGGAAGGAGTAGGTCTTCCCGGCGTTCATGTTCTCTGTGCAGTTGAGGACGACGATGTCGCCGAAGCGGAGGGCCTCGAGGGCCACCAGGAAGCGCTGTTCCACCTTGGTGAGCCTGCAGAAGACGAACTTGACATCGACGGCGGCGGAGGTGCTCTGCTGCGCGCCGTAGACGAGGCGCAGGAAGTGGCGGCGCTCGTAGAGGTCGGCGCGAGTGAGGACGCCGACGAGGATGCTGAACCCTGGTTGGGCTGGAGCCGGAATCACTACTTCGTCGGAGACGACCACGGCGGCAGCAGCAGCGGCAGCGGCAGGGCGGCGGTTGAGGAGAAGGATGGCGAAGAAGGTGGCGAGGCAAAGCAGAGAAATTAGGAGGAGAAGGGGAAGCGACACCGGCGATCGACCGCCCATGATTAAATGGATTAACCATGCAATTATGATCCGATAATAGGTAATTAAATAGGAGAAAATTAGCTGGAATTTTCCAAAGGGCGCATGGACGTGAGTGATCTCGTGCATTAATCAGAGTAACGGATTAGAGAAAGCAAACAGAGTGTTGTTATGCGTGGTGTTTAAAGTTGATGAGTTACTGTGCCTTCAGCGCTTTCTTTGTTACACACTCGAAACCATAATTATCTATAGGTGTAAATGAATTGAATTTTGTGAATTAAATAAATAATTTCAAACAACTTATTAAATCAAATAGATAAATTTTAACGCAAATTACTGAATCGTGTAACTGAAGTTTCAAAATATTCAAATCATTTATTTAAATTTTAAAATTATAAAATCATATATCCAATATCAATTTTACCTCTCTTATGGTTGTCAATCAATTACTGCTATATTTATAAATTTATAAATCGATTGGAATGATTACGTGGCTGGGTAACATTTCATGAATCAATTATCATAGTGTAACAATCAATTGATAAAATTTAATTTCATTGGAAATTAATTTAAAAAATTAATATTTTCATTCAAGAGAATTAAATAAATATCTAAAATTTGATTTTATTTCGAGTTTTTTAGGTTCATTAATCGATTTCGATTAAAATTGATTGATAGACTTGCAAAGCTTAGAATAATATGAAACTATATTTTATGTATTCATCTAGTTTTCCTGATTATATTCACTCTCTCAAACATCATTGAGATACATCATATTGAGAGTAATACTTTTTTAAACATGAATCAAATTGATTCGTATTAAAAAAAACACTACTTTTAATATAATATGTCAAATTGATATTTGAATGCATGAATATAATTAGAATAACTAACTAACATATATAACCTGATTTTATATAATTTTGATATCTCTAAGTTCATCGATCAATTTTGATTGAAATCGGGCCAAAATCAATTGATAGATTTAGACAGCTTGGAATGATATGAAACTAGATCATCATGTGTGTCCATCTGATTGTCTTGATTATATTTATACCCTCAGACATCATTTCCATACGTTATATTGAGAGCATCAATTTTTTGAATACAAATGTGTCGGAAAAATCTAATTTGTGTTCAACAAATTATTACTTTTAATATGACGTATGGAAATAATGTTTGAAGGTATTAATGTAATAAAGAGAACTAGATAAATATATATGATATGATTTCATGTCTGAACTCTCTAGGTCCATTAATTAATTTTAGCCGAAATTGACTAATGAATCTAGAAAGCTAGTAATGACATAAAATTATGTATTCGTTTAGTTCTTTTGATTATATCAATACTTTCAAATATTATTTCTATGCGTCATATTAAAAGTAGTATTTTTTTTTTAAAATATGAATCAATTTTTTTAATAAATTATTATATTATAGTAATCGATTCAGGATATTATCAATGTTCGAATCAATTACTACACTAATAATCGATTTAGAGGGCAAAAATGAAAATAAATATATGATTTGATAATTTTAAAATATAGATATGTGATTTCAATATTTCGGAATTTCAATAATTTGCCGAATTTTAAATGCCATCATATCATCTATCACTGAAGTTAGTTTTTTTTTTAAATGTCAGTTTAAGTGAAACAATGATGTTAAAAATTAGAATTAAGGGTTGAGTTTAGTTTCGAAATCATGAGGGTGTTTTTAAAATAGAAGAAAAATATGAGAAGTAAATTAAACTTTTCCCTTATTTATAACGCATTTGATTGATCCGAAGGAGGAGAAGTATATGGAATGATCTCTCAGGTCTCCATGGGGTTGCCGCCG
>JBBUKS010000008.1:13528088-13574085 GCA_038050645.1 Hedychium gardnerianum
GATAGAGTCCCAAGAGAAATTATATGGAGAATTCTAGAAAAGAGAGGTGTTAGCGTAACATATATTGATCTAATTAAAGATATGTATGAGGATGTAACGACCAGAGTGAAGATTTTAGGCGAATTAACTGAAGCATTTTCAATAAAAATAGGATTACATCAAGGATCAGCTCTAAGTCCCTATTTTTTTACACTAATCATGGACGAACTCACTGGATACATTTAAGATACAGTATCGTGGTGTATGTTGTTTGCAGAATATATTATTTTGGTAGATGAGACACGTAAATGCTAAACTAGAATCTTAGCGGGAAATACTAGAAGTGAAAGATTTTAGACTTAGTAGAGTAAAGACAGAATATATGGAATTTAAGTTTAACAATATTAAACGTAATGAGACAATTGTTATGATAGGAGATAACGAATTGTGTGGAATTGAGAGTTTAAGTATTTAAGATCATTTTTGCAAAACAATGGAGGGATTGAGAGATATGTCTTACATAGAATACAAGTAGGATGGTTGAAATGGAGGAGAGCATTGGGTATTTTATGTGATTGTAAAGTATCTCTAAAACTTAAAGGAAAGTTATACAAAACAGCAGTTAGACCTGCTATGTTATATGATGATATAGCCGACCCCACATAGTGGGATAAGGCTTGGTTGTTATTGTATAGATGATGATATAGTAGGGGATAGAGTCCAACGACGTAAAATGATTCATATAGCCGATCCTACATAGTGGGATAAGGTTTGGTTGTTGTTGTATAGATATTTGCTAGTTCCCCTTGTCGTACAATTGATTAGATCTATACTGCATGCTAAGTATCTTTAAGTTGACTTCTATCTGCTTTTGATATCTGCAAGACATGTCCAGTTGTTGTGTGTGTTTATGTAATAAATCAATATACATCACAGTGCAACTCCATTTTATCAACTGATGTATAATGCTTCCTATCATCACTGGTATACATCTCCTGGAAATGAGTGACTTTGTACTTGTTACAGAAGATGAGAGGACCAAATTCCGAGATAGTATTTTATCATTGGAGCAAAAGCTTGAGGCATCAAAGGGGCGGGAACAAGCTTTGCAGGAGAGATTGTTGAAAGAAGTGGATGAATTCATGGAACGATATAAGGAACAAGTAAAACAATGCAGTGAACTTGAGGTATGTTGCTACGCTACTATAATATCACTCTTACCCTTTATCATGAACCTAATTTCTTTGTTGACTTTGAGGTTCATATTTCATTCAATTTTAGCTTCCTCAATATCTGTATTTTACCATTATCATCATTACAATTATCTATTTTGCTGGTCATTAGTAAATATAGAGAAAATAAGGAAAAAATGCATATACTTTTATTAACTTAGATAAAAATTATGATAGATTTCCTAGAAAATTATCATGGTGAGATTTATAGAAGAAAGAAATATTTAGTAACTATTATTAATATGATTTAATGCAGTTGCTATGTTAAAGCTAATGGTAGCAGGAAATATAATTTTCTAAAAGGATCTGATTACATGAGAGGAATCAGTAGGGGAAGATAGAGGTGTACAATGGCCTAGCCATGGGTGGCCTTGCCCGCCACAACATGGCCTGGGTCCAGCACAACCCATTTGATGTTGACTTGGTTTGTGCTGCGCTTGACCCAAGTCCCAAAATACTCAATGGGTTTGGGATGAGTGTCAGGGTTGCGTCCAGTGGGCTAAACCTGGGCCCAAATTGGGTTGTGGTTGGCACGACATGAGACTTGGCTAGACATGGGTTGCGGGCCAAGTTCAATATTAAATATTTTAAATAGTATTTAATAAATATTTTAAATAATATATTTAATTTAAAAAATTTATTATGTTTTTATACTTTTTGAAAAAAATATTAATTTTACTATTAAGATTATAATTAATCAAATTTTATAAAAAAAATATGATTTTAATTTTAGATTATTATTATTATTATTATTATTTAATAATTATCAAGCTTGTGGGCTTAGGTTGACACGAGCATAGTTCACTTGGGTCTGAGCTCATGTCGGGTGGGTAGCCTTTTATGAGTCATGTTTGGTCCGACATGGGAAAAAATGGGGTAAACTGGCCTGTGCAATTGTTGCCAGGCATGAAAACCATTGACACCAGTGGGGGAGGAAGGAAGAGGTCTAATTTTGAAAAGCTCTCCCTTATTTACTCTTGTGGAAACTTAGTGGAGATGAATTGAATCTTTTTCCACTGATAGTTTTTTCCCAAAAAATTTGTCCACAAAAAATCAGGTTGACAAATCATTGTAGCACCAAGAGCGATGAAAAACTACTTATATACCTATTGTGGTCTTCATGCTCGGGAAGGTCAACACTAACAAATCATAGGAAATTTTATAATTCAGAATAAAAAGTCCCAATATTCGAGATTGTAATTCAGAAATTATTGATTAAGTTCTGTTTTGAAGGAAAAAGATGAGAGACTAGTTCTTTTGCTATCATGGAGAGCATTCATAGATTTCATTCTTGTTTCTCCTTTTTCGATTTTCTCCTATTGACTTTTTACATAACATAGCTCATTTCATCTTTATGGAATCTCCTACTGATATCAAAATTCTTCCTCTTTGATCTTACTCTGCATCTAAAGTTCTGTTGTATAACAATGAAAATCTATAATCTTTCTTATCATTTATTTCATTATTTTCTCCACTCACATAGGTATTATCATGTAGAAATGAACGATGATGTTGGTTTCAGGTGCAACTCAGTAAAGAAGTTGATTCTCGTAAGAAAGCTGAATTATCATTTACATCAGCAAAAGAGAGAGCAACAGATTTAGAAGGGAGGCTTCAGAGATTATCTGACAGTGCTGAGAGGGAGAAAAATATTCTCAAGGAAGAACGTCAACATCTGCAAGATGACTCTAAGCTCTCTGCTCGTAAAATGACTGCTGATGTGTGTTTTGTGCTGTGCTTTCATTCCAACTTCCCCCAAGATGATCTGATTTTGTTTTTTATTTCTTTCAGCTTGAGCGCATGACTCTCAGAGCAGAAATTTCAGAAAGAGAATCAGAGTTGCTAAAGAAGCAGTTGAATGATTTGAGGAAACAGCTAGATGAGGTAATTACCATTGATTACTGTTTGTTTTGTGCTGTCATTTAACTGCTTTTTTGGTTCTCGTTTCTGTCAATTGTGAACCCATATTTGGCAACTTTATTCCAACAAGATTGAAGCAGATAGCTGACATAACTTTTGGCTATATTTGCGTTTGAGTTTTTTTTTCTTAGCTGTCTTATCCATATAAATATTTTTAGTTTGATCTTTTTAATCAACAATTTTGTAAATAGATGTGATTTTGACCTTCTTGTCAGTGTCTTTGTGAGAAGAATGCTCTGGAGCAAAAGCTTGCAACATATCCCATTCCATCACAGGAAAGTACTTCCTCAGAAGATAAGAATTTGGTCAGATATTTACAAGAGCAGAACCGAGGCTATGTGAGTTATAGATATACATTCATTATTATATAAGCTAATGAAGCTTCTTTTGTCTCTTTTATCAATTTTTCTGCATTATCTCTAGCACTTGCAGAGGTTCTGTTGGTTTATGTTTGATGTCTTGTAATTTTTTTTTTATCCTTTTACTTGCAGAGGTTCTGTTGCTTTCATGAGCATTTCATAAACATCAATACTTACTATTCATCTAATAGCATCTACTATTGTAATTTTGGATTATTTGTCTGTTTGTATTGCTTGATTCGTCAATATTTTCCCCTTTAAGGTGTTACCTAGTTCCAAAGTGCCTTGACTTGTTTCACTAGATTTGAGGAGTCCTTTTCATCAAATTACCTTTCCTTTTTATATCTTAATACTTCTATTTTCTTAATCTTTACCTTTGTAAATCTTTCTTCAGTTTTATTGTGAAGCAATAATAATTTATTCCTCTTTTGTCAGGAGGCAGAGGTGCAAGAAGCTAGGAAATTTAAAGCATTTCATACTAATAGTGAGTTATTGAAGGAAAAACTAATAGAGGAAAAAGGGCGAAGGGAAAAAGTGGAAGTTGAGTTATCTAAATTGCAGGAGGTGCAACTTTCTGCTCAAAAGCTGGAGCTTGAGCTTGTCTCTTGGAAATCCTTGCTTGAAGAGCTACCGGATGTCTCATCTCTCAGTGATATACCCAAAAAATTTGCAGCACTGCAGAAGTATGTACTGATCCTTCAAGATAATCTCAAGTTCATCATATTGTGGAGGCTATTAGTGGTTACTGTTTATGAAACTCTTGTCCATCCTCATCAGTTTGGTTTCATTATGTTGTCTGTTTCTTACATACTAGCGAATTCAAGTAGTTGCTTGTTGACTTGTCTGCCATTATGTTTGATTACTATCTTTTACATTCTTTAGGGAAGCAATTCAAAATATGATGGAGGTTAGTGAGGTAAAAGCACAGTTGAAACAGTTAGAGGTTGCTCTAGAGTTGGGAGAGAATAAAAGACAACACTATGAAAAGGAGTCTTGCTTGGAAAAACAAAGAGCTAATAATGCTGCTTTGGAGGCTAAAAGGCTACAGATGATGGTAGTCTACCTATGTTTACCTCAAGGCTTAGTTTTCCTGGCTGTAATTTGTTTTTTTATTTGGCAATTTACTTATATTTGCTCTAAAAGACCTGTTTGATTACTTCTTTTGGTAGTGGTCATAGTGTATATGTATTTTAGTTTCTAAACTGTGGGGTGTATTTTAGTTTCTAAACTGTGGGTTAGTATCATGCTTGAATTAGATACATTGGTATTGTTAATTTGACTTTGTGTTCAAGATTCCTTACTTGGACAATGTTGTGGGGGGGGCTTATATAGCCTATTTTCTGATAACTTATCTTTTTTGAAAGACCTCAAAGAGACTTGACCTCAGGGATGTGTAGGATTGCAAAGTAACTAGGTTCCAATTACTTTCCATCATTGGCAAATCAAGTCCAATAACCTTTCTCTGCAGTTTGCTGGTCAGAAACTGGTCGTCCACAATTTCTTTACATATGTTGCAAATCAAGGTCAATAAGCTGTCTCCAGTTTGCTGGTGAGAAATTGATCATCCATTACACTGTTGTAGAAAAAGAAGTGGCTCCATTGACATACATTCTACTCCATTATTTACCTTCAACATCTTTGTTTGATTGAATCCCCATTTTTATCTTTTATTCAAAGCTTCTTTTGCCATATTTTCCTTGCTTTCTGTTATACATAGTTTTTGGATGGGCTATGCTTCTTCCTTGGAGTTCAATTAATGTTAAAGTTACAGACAAAGTGGACCAGTATCGTGCTTTCTCCATATGTTGGTCATGGGTATAAGTTGTCAAAAGTAAGTTGAAGACTCTTTATGGGGCTTGCTGGTTTTGAATTTTTGCACATTATGCTGATCAGATAAATTACCTAAGAAACTCTTTTACCACATTTATTCACTCCCTACCTTGAACACAAAACGGTGTTCTGGTTTCATCTGGTTCTGATTTCAAACTTGGAATCCAGCCAATCTAATCCTTGTAACAACAAGTCGGAATCAATCTACATGTGCTGCCTGCAAGGTATATCTATCTACAGGCTTCAGAATGCTTTTTGCTAGAAAGGAACACACAACAATGGATAAATAGGTGCAGCCTCCATACTAAGCTAGGCAGTTGGACCAGAATTTGTTTTCAAATAGTTCACGTGGTGGCTGTACGTGAAGTTACATTCTTGTGGAACTCCATTTTTAGGTATCTAAGTGTTAATTTATTTCTTTGCTGCGCTCATGGGTAAAGTTGTATCATATTCTTGTCATTTTCTTTGGTACCTGACATGCCTCTTGGTTTCCATCTGTTTTTTGTGTATTCTCTCTCTCTTCTTTATTTTTTCCTTTGAAGGAAAAGAGGTTCATAATCTTAGGAGTTATATGATCATTTCTTATTAACAGCTCACTTCTGTTACGGAAGAAAAAGATAGGCTGAAGAAGGAAGCTGCTATGCTTAGTAAACTGAAAAATTCACATGAAAGTGGACTACCAAATGAAACTTTAGTCAAGGTTAGGAGTAACCTTCTTGTTCCCAATGCTATTTTTGCCCCCTTTCTTTTTTCCTTGCTAAGTGAACTGAATCTTGTAATCTTCACATATTTCTTTATTTGAGATACTAGGATTTGGAGTCATCTCTTGCTGATCGAGAAAACACAATCAAAGAACTGCAAAATAATTTGCATGAACAACAAGGAGTTGTTAATCATCTACATGATGAACTCAAGATATTGAGTGAACAGCTAAGTAGCGAGGCAAGAAGAGTAAAGTCCTTGGAGCGAGAGGGTGATCGCTTACGTGCTGAGATCTCTCTTCTGGAATCAAAGGTAAAAAGTACCTTGTTTTTTTTCTTTCTTTTCAGAAAAAGAGAGAGAGAGGTGGTACCTTTGGTGTTACTTGTTTTGTATTAGTCATTACTCTTTGATATCTCACTTTTCAAATTTGGAATGTTATTGGGCCTATAGAAGTTGATTTGGCTTTATTTATTCTTCCATTTGAAAATTTTAATAATGGTTGTTAAGATATGATATCCTTCAAGACATTTCGTAGACTCATTCTCTCTGCTCCTACTTATATGCCTTAGGTTCTAATGGTTGTTTGCAATTACATATGATGTTCCTTATGAATTATTGGGTTGCTGTTTGGACTCGAGGCTTCTTGTTTTCTTGAGGAATTATTTGATTATCATGCATTAAGAGTTTTGTTTAAGATATGTGAAAGGTGAAGTCGAGAAAAGGATTGTGAATTTATGCATTTGTTCATGAAGGCACTTTGAATAATATATTTTTGCAGTTGTTTCTTGCTTTCTAACATTATCCGATGCCATTTTTGTAGAAACAAAATATATCATGCTTTTGAGTTTATCTAGACAATTTGGTACTTGATAGTGTCTATCTTATTATTGCTTTGTTTTAGTGTTCATAAATTTGTGGTTAACTGTTTCCTTTTAACATAGCTGGGCCATGGGGATTATTCTGCTGCGAATACAAAGGTGCTGCGCATGGTGAATACTTTAGCTGTTGACAATGAAACCAAGCATACTATAGATTCATTGAGAGAGGAACTGAAGAAGACACAATCGAAGTTGCAAGCCATTGAAGAACTAAAAGGACAGTCTGGTATAAACTTGTCACTTTAAGAAGGATTGGAAGACCAGTCATTAAATATGTGTTTATTTTACTTTAGGAGTTGTCGGTTTTTTAATGGTATTAATGGCGTCAGCATTGCTTCCTTACTATTATTTGAGTTTTAATACTTACTGTGGAGCATCTCCAACAATGTTTTGATTGATCTGTGGTGTTTTACATTTTTTTTCTTCTAGCAGTTTATTACCTGACTATGATGATTAGGTTAATCACAACAAACAGAATCTACTGCCAATTTTCTACTAGCCTTTTTATCAATCATGTTGATCAAATATTTCCAATTGCACTGCAGTCTCTTATTTATATATCGAATGTTCTTTTTCACAGAAATTTGGCATAATTTAGTTAGTTTGATTGGTTTCTTTTTTTAGTTTGTTTTGATCTGTTATTAGTGTTTACACGAGAGTCACAAATATGATTCTCCAATGGATTTATAGAGCATTATAGATATAATGAATTGATTGTGATTGAGCACTTTTCTTGAGAATTCTAGCTACTTGTTGTCTAAGAGTTACTGATTAAAAATTTGGCTAATTTTTACTGCTTAATCTGATCTTACTTGCTTAACTAAACTTGGATGTTAAAAGTAGTATAAAAATCTATAGATTTACTTCTTTTACAAGAAAACTCATTTTCCTATACAGAGTAGGCAAACAAATTTTAGAGAAAAAACTTTAAAATGTTATACTGTTTATCATTTCCTGAATTTACTCTTTTAACTTGTAACATGAGACTGTATCTGGTATATCTCTCATTCCTGCTTTCAGTGTTTTGGTAATTGGCTCACAAATAGTTTACTTAATGTTGCCTTATTTATGCTTTGCAGATGCTGCCAATATAATAGATGATGGCATACCTGAAAAGCTAGCACAACTGAAAAGTCAGATTGCAACACTTGAGAAGCGTGAAGAGAGGTGAGGATATGAAGCTTGCTCCCTACTGGTGTTAAAAAAAAAGTATTTAGTTATACTTTATCTTCAAATTAAATATTCCTGCACATCTTATTGGTAAACAGATACAAGGCTGTTTTTGCTGAGAAAATTTCCATTTTTAGAAGAGCCTGCTGCTTATTGTTTGGATATAAGGTAAGGTTGAACTGCAGAAGCCGAGTTGAGATGATTCACCATCTCTTGTTACTTTTTAATCAGGAGTAGAATACCAGATATTGAACCTATACAACATTGACAAACCATGGGTTCCAACTATTTATTGTTGGTTAAGATATGAACTTTATCAGTGGTTTTATTTATTTCATGATTATTATTTTGGTAAATCTGATTCAACTTTTTAATGTAAATTTTGTTGAAAAATTCAATTTTGTTCAAGCCTGTTACAAGAATTAGCAAATTCATCATTTTGATTTTATGTATAATATTTACTTGTTTTTTTTAAGCAAACTATTCAATGAGCTCTTTGCATAAAATTGGTGTTAAAGGCAAAAAAGTTTTTGGAAACTTTGGGAATTTAAGATCTGTTTGTAATATTAGATAAAATAAGGTTAAAAAAGGTTTTAAAGAAAATGTAGGAAAGAGTGGGTCCTAATTATAGTCCTAGAATTTATCAATTAATGCATGATTTAATTGATTAAGCAATTCAATAAAATTTTGAGAACTAAGAAAATGCTTGGAACGAAGGGAAAGTTTTCTATCACCTATTTATAAGAAATATGAGGTATCAAGTTGATGAGTCATTCCATGATGCTTTGTGAAAGAGTTATTATGAGAAGAATAAGAGATGAGATAACATTCTAAGAATCAATTGGTTTGACATTTGAGAGATCAATTATATATGTTATATTTAATATGATAAATAATGAAAAATATAGAGAAAAAGAAGCTATATATATGATTTTCATTGATTTAGAAAATTCTTATGATAAACTGGCAGAGTCCATAGACAACTATTATGGTTGAATTTACAGAAGAAAGAAGTATCAGATGTATTAATATGATAATAATATTAATATGATAATTAATGCATATAATAATGTAGTTATTAGTGCTGGAGCTATTGTGATGCCATAAATGATCTTCATAGAACTGTCAATTTATTAATTTCCTATTGTTTTATGTAAGAACGAGATAAACTAATTTCCATTCTTTGATTCTCTCTGATAGTTTCACAACTTGTAATTTAACTTATATTTAGTTAATGTTTTTTGTATAATTTATTAGCACCATTGTGGCTCCAGCATGCAAAATTTCTTGCTCCTGATTTTATTTTCAGATTGTTATGGATGATCAGCAACGGCCTGATGGAATTCATGTCACACGTTTTATTCTACAATCTATATATGCTCAAAGTGATGATGAAAAGCTTGAGTTTGAGTATGAATCGGGAAATACCAACATATTGGTGAGACCTGGTCTCTTAAAGCCATGTGATATTTTACTACTCTGTTTGATCCTGATTGTTTTTCTCTTGTTAATGTAGGCTAATGACTACTCTTCTCAACCAGAAGTAGCTCAACAGGTATACATGAGTTTGTCTTTATCATCCTGACTTCTTTAATATGGTGAACCATATATTTTGGAGGCATCTAAGCAGCGTTCCTCTATGCATCATGCACTTTTATTTTTACCTATACTGCAGTAGATGCTCATCAAGGTTTGAGGTCAAGTTTGGTGCTGGTTTCTAGATTTTCATTCCTGACTGAATCAAAGCCACTTTTGTTCTAAGTGATGTACTGTTTGTCTGCCCTAAATGGCATCAGCTGGCAGGACCATGGAGGGGGAAGGAAGAATAAGAAATGTGAAAAACCTATAAGTAACTTTTTACCTTATGATTGACACTTTGATAATTCACCAAAGCAATCCATGATGTGAAAAACCCTAAACCTTGATTTACTGTGTTAGTGCTTACCTTAGGGAAGGGTATGAGTTTCTGAAACATGAATCAAAATGGGAAAATCATTTTAATGCAATGGTATTCCAAGAGATGCACGTGACTAATAATTGATAGTGAGGTAAATGTAGAAATGTGGAAAATGGTCTAGTTATTGAAAGAAATTATTGAAGATGAGACAACATTCTCCCAGAAAATGATAGCAGTTCCTCCATAGGGTTGTATTCCTAGCGAGATAGCTAACGAGACATCTCCATGTGTATGCATGACAAGGACTCTGTAGAAAGCTTTAAAGAGGTTTTCTGAAGCATTAGGTTTTTTCAATGCAATGTAACTGATCCTTGTATTCTCAAGCTATGAACATCCATGGAAAGGGAGTAAAATAGAATGCTTGTTTAGATAATCACCTGCACTTTGTTTAAATAGATATGTTATCATACTTGCAACATAGTTGACATGTGATAGGAGACGTGTTTATGCATGGATTTGCATTTATGTGGAAATATAATCATCTCGACTGAGAATTTTCCCCCCAAAAATTGCAGATTGAAATATTTATTAAGAAGATGAACTCGGTTCCTGCATTTACTGCAAACTTGACAATAGAATCATTCAACAAACGTACCTTGAGCTAATGAAGGCATTTGCATCAAATATTGGTCAGTGCTGTCTGACCTTGCGAATAGATTGCTGCTAGCTTCTCTTTTGTAAGGACAACATCATTTACTTTGATGATGTCCATCAATATTTTCAGATGGAATCATGCTAGCTGAAAGATGTCAGTCTTGGTTCTCACATTACGAGGAATACAGAAAAGATGGTTTGTTTTCGATTCTCTCGTGCAAAGACTGCTAGATGTGATTGATGTATGATGAAGAAATGATTGGATCCATTGTTTTTGATGGCCATAGCTCTGTGGAAGAAATGAAAGGATCTAATGTTTTCCTGCTTGTATAAATCCTACCTTGGAGTAGGTTCTATATGGATCATAATGGATTTTTGCAGCTCGAGAATTATATATATGTATATGGCGAAGTGATGCACAACAGTGTTTCATTTCATTGTATTAAGCAGTTTAGCTCTTTGGTGTTTATCCGATTGTATAATTTAGCTTTTTGGTTGATCTTTTAGATCTACCTTATGCTGTGAAAAACATACTATTCTTTCTATTCTAAAGACTACTACGCGTGTATGTATATAGATGGTTATATTAAGTGGTTGCCATTATATGAAAAATGGGGAAAGGAAGGCAAAGAACCAGAGAGAAATGAAAGAGAAGACACCAAAAGGTAGGACTGGAGGCTAGTCAAGTCTGATCAAACTGTGTTAATAAGGATCGTTCGGTAAGATAATCAATATCAGATTTTTTATTATTATTTGAGTTTAGTTCAAGTTGAATATATGTGTATTCTGATTTTTACCAAGTTAAAATTTAAACTTATGAAAATTTAATTCCTTTTACTGCGCTACCAAAAGTGGTGTTCAGGTTAATTTACTAAGAATTAGTAATCAGAGTTTGGAAAAACCTTTATTACTTTAGCACTTCAATCCATGTGTAATTGTATTACTAATCATTAAAAAAAATCGTTTTGTTTACTGATATGTGCCCCTTGGTTCCCCCATTATTTCAAAAGTAACAGGTTTCTTTTCTATCTACTGCCAATAATGTGTTTTCTGGGCGTGTTATTCCGCCAAGTATACGGTTTTTCTTGTACCTGAAAGAATCACGAACATCCAAAGCTTGCTCATAGTCCTATTCTATTTTTTTCTTAGTTTTCTTTAAATCTATATAATTAAAAGTAAATGAATGGAAGGCCTTGCAGTAGAGCAGAATGGGGATGATGATGTGATTTCATTTCTCTGATGTCCTATTTCATTTGTAGCTTCAGCCATTACTTGCTTGCAGTGGTAGGTGAAAAAAAACCATCAGAGAAGACGAAGGTAGTGTACTGCATATGCAACACCTTTCTGATGTCCTTTTATTTGTTTCATTTGGTATCAATGCTTTCTTGTGTCTGTTTGACGAGCATTTTAGTTTCCTGAGATTCAAAACCATGGTGGTAAGGAGATCTACAGACGTTAGCAGGAGGCAGATTTATTTACTTATATTCCTGAGATTCAGAGCACTGTAATTCCATACTATAGTGGGATTACGGTCCCACCTCACGGTCCTTGCTTTAATTCTGATGAAGCCGTCCTGCTTTTTCTTGTCACAGGATAGGATCAATGGCAACGCAATGCAGCTTGTGGAGGTGCATGAAAAGTTGCTTCCTAGTGCTCACTTGTTCTAATTCCACTCAGGCAAGGTTATCTTCTTCTTATTCATTCATCATCATCATCATCATCATGATCCCATGACATGCTATGGTTGTAGATACTTGTTGCCTCTTCCCCCATGTTGACAATCTCTACCTCTTCCTAGGGTGGCAGAACCTCCATTCCCACTTGTCTTTGACCTTTGAGTTGTACCCGCAACATCGTGAGTGTGGTTGGCCAGATGAATTGTCTCTGCGCCATGGCAGTGGAGGGGACATGATGGTGTTCCCTCCCCTTGAGAGGGAGTGACATCACCCTATGGGTGGTGGACTTGAAGGTTGCATGTTTAGCCGCCATATCTTCTCCATTTCTTTATTGCAGAGTGATCTTGAGTTGCCAACTGAAAGAGAAAAACATGGTATTTGCTTAAAGAAAAGAGGATCTTGTTGTTTTCAGTAATTATCCTTGTGCCAAACCCTCCATCATGGATTTTTTTGGGGTTTATATTTTGTCTATGTGATGAGGATTAGTAGGAGATAGAGCTTAGTGGAGTAAGGGGATCCACGGATCTTTATACTAGAGAACATAATCTGACAATACTCAACCTTTTAATTTCATCAAAAGATGAGTGGAACCACAAAAGTACTTGAGCAATGCCATCTTGTCCCTGTTTTTTTGGGCAGTTCGTGAAGCTAGGTGATGTGGATAACGTGTTATTGTTGCCTTCGGTTGCATGAGTAGCCTTGAATTTAATGTCTTTCCAGCAAAGTAAAAGAGAGACTGAGAAAGATAAGTATCTCTACTTTTGTTCATTTCCTTCACTTCCTTGGTCTGGAAGAGAACATTCAGTCATGTGATGAATGAGTTAATGGAATAAAAAAGCAAAGTAAGTATTTCTTACATTCATGAGATCATTTATGTTGAACTTTTGATGAGATTGATTTATCCAAGTAAATATGAATTTGGTCAATATCAAAATGAAGATTTTCTAATGTTGCAGCAGACAAGGCTTCCAGACACTCACCTCTCTGGTGCCGTTGACTTAAAGACCACAAGTTAGTGCTATTAGCTTTATAATCTCACATTGTATGGAAAATATTCACCTTTGTTGTCCTAGTGAAGCTTCTCGTTTGCAATGTGGATGATAAAAAATAGTATCTTACTATTGTATGGTTCTGTAATAGTTAAGCAAAAGGATCCCTATAAACTGGAAATCTTATTCATGCAGATCCTACTTTGTACATACACAAGTATATCCTTTTGTTTATTTGGTGTGGTAATGCTGTTCTGTGGGGAAGCACAGCCACTTGCCAGCATTTTATACGAGCAATCAATAGATTGTCCATTAAGGGTTGGAAAGTAAGCAGGTAAATGTAAATTATTTGCTCCTTTTTCTTCCTTACTTTTGTTGCAATCAACTTGTGTTATCCCTCTCAGCACACTAACAGCATAAGAAATTTACAACAGGGTGGTGCACTATCCAGTGACTGTTGAAGCCATCAGTTCTTCTCATCTCCCTCTGGTAAACAATATAAATAGCTGGATCAAGTCGGTAAGATTTTACCAAGGTTGTGCTGGGGATCCTCTCATCAACAGAAAGATTGAGTGATATGGATGCCCAAACAAGGCATGGCGGCAGCGAAGAACTGATGTGTGCCGAGGTCTTTCTTGACTGGAAGGGTAGAGCCTGCAAGGCCAGCAAGCATGGAGGGATGAGAGCTGCTGTGTTCTTGTTAGGTGTTTCTTCCTTCACTTGCTTTCAAAGAAAGACCTGAACTTTGTGTTCATGTAGTTGTTTTAAGTTTCTGAATTTACTTAGAATTTGAAGTTTTGAAGCAAGTGGAACTCACATTTGTTCTTCACTTTCGCAGGACTTCAAGCACTCGAAATGATGGCCATTGCTGCTGTGGGCAACAACCTGATAACCTATGTATTCAATGAGATGCACTTCCCTCTGTCAAAATCAGCAAACGTGGTGACCAATTTCATCGGCACGGTGTTCCTCCTCTCCTTGCTTGGTGGTTTCTTGTCGGATTCTTATCTCGGGAGCTACCGAACCATGTTCGCTTTTGGAATCATTGAGCTTTCAGTTAAGTCTCTTCCACTTCAACAAAATACACTCACTTTGATAACATAAGCACAAGTGAATAATGTTATTTGGCACTGAATTGGATCACACTCAAGAGCACTTAGCTTATGTTTTTTTTTCTTTGACAGATTTGTCTGATGTTCTTTGTTTTGTATCGGTTTTTGCTGTCAGGGCTTCATACTACTCACAGTTCAAGCACACTTTCCCCAACTGAGACCTCCCCAGTGCAATATGATATCAGAAGGGGACCTCTGTGTGCAAGCCAAAGGACTCAAAGCCTTGATATTCTACATTGCACTCTACTTGGTGGCCCTGGGGAGTGGCTGCCTCAAGCCGAATATCATCTCGCAGGGAGCTGACCAATTCCCCAAGGATGATCCCAATCACTCCAAGAAGCTTTCCACTTACTTCAACACAGCTTACTTCAGCTTCTGTGTCGGTGAATTGATTGCACTAACGGTTCTCGTTTGGGTCCAGACAAGGTCGGGAATGGATGTTGGTTTCAGTTTATCGGCAGTGACAATGGCAGCCGGGCTCATTAGCTTGATCTGTGGGATGTTCTATTACAGAAACAAGCCCCCACAGGGGAGCATTTTCACCCCAATTGCAAATGTAAGATAAAAAGAGGACTTTAATCTGCTCCATCTAGCTATTGCACTAAACCAATCCAGTTGATATAATTTTGGGTCTGGCAGGTTCTTGTGACAGCAATTATGAAGAGAAAACAAGTGTCCCCGAATGCTAAAGTGCTCGATCATGTCAGAAATGATCTTTCCGATAACAATACTATCGAGTGTCTCGATCCCTCGTCTAATGTTGGAAGAATTCATGCAGAAAAGTTCAGGTACTTTGCTTTCTACTGATTGTAAACTTAACTGTCAATATTTAGTTATTCTTCAGAAACTGTTTCTCAGCATTCAGGCATGCTAATCTTGTGAAGTGATTGGTTAAAACTGTGTGTATACATGTGTTCAGTTAATGTTATGATCTTGAATCTGAACATTTTCAGATTCCTGAATAAAGCATGCATTCAAGTTCCCGGCGATTCAAACACCATGGAAAGTTCATGGATGAAATGCACTGTTGCACAAGTCGAGCAAGTGAAGATAATTTTCTCAGTGATACCGATATTCGCTTGCACAATCATCTTTAACACCATATTAGCTCAACTCCAAACCTTCTCAGTCCAACAAGGAAGTGAGATGAATGCACAATTGACTGAAGCATTTGAAATCCCGCCCGCTTCCCTCCAAGCCATCCCTTACCTCATGCTCATAGTCCTAGTCCCCCTCTACGAGATCGGCTTCGTCCCGCTGGCCCGAAAGTTCACCAAAAAGGACTCGGGCATCTCCTCGCTGCACCGCATCGGTTTAGGCCTCTTCACGGTGACATTCTCAATGGTGTCCGCCGCGCTGGTGGAGAAGAGGAGGAGGGATCTTGCCATGAAGTCAGGCAAGCAATTGTCCATCTTTTGGATCGCACCACAGTTCCTGATCTTCGGCATATCCGAGATGTTCACTGCCGTGGGACTCATTGAGTTCTTTTACAAGCAGTCCATGGCAAGGATGCAGGCCTTCTTAACAGCCATGACCTACTGCTCCTACTCCTTTGGCTTCTACCTGAGCTCGCTCCTCGTCTCATTGGTGAACAAGGTAACATCTTCAGGGCCTTCGATCGGAGGCTGGCTCAGCGACAACAACTTGAACAAGGACAGATTGGACCTCTTCTACTGGCTTCTTGCAGCACTGAGCCTGCTTAATTTTATCAATTATCTATATTGGTCAAGATGGTATTCAGATGATGATCCTTCTTCTCCATCAGACTCTCCTCCCAACAATCTGTCTTGTGTTGAGGAAGAAGACTACACTGGATTGGTCGGCTCCTCAAAGATCATTGAAGATCAGAACATACCAGTATAAAGCAAAGAAAAAAACAAAAAAGAAAAAGGGCATATGTTGCATGAATGATCTCCACTAATTATTTGTCTAACTTTAATTAACTTTGCACCCAACTTAGTGTTGGAATTATGAAGCTCTTTCTTATCAGTTTTGCTGCTTTAGTGATTCAATGGCCGCACATCAACTTTAAAGGTGAAAGAGTCTTAAAGAGGAGTTAGGTCCAATTCCATTAAGATAGGGACCTCTTTCTACCACTTTGAATGCCTTCATTGATAATTGTGGTGGGTTATTTAAGCTGCCAGAGCTTTGTAAAAGCTCGCGAAAGGCTCTGTCTAAACCCTAAAGGCCTTAAACCCCTTAACCCTAAAGAGATGCTAAATATTGTAAATCTGAAATTTTCTCAAGACATTCATCTGTCCACCAAAACTTCTACATAAAAGGCATAGGAGAGTGAAATTTAGGGAGAAAGAACCATAATTGAAAAGCTGTTATTGTGCTTTTCTATACCTTCAAGTGTCCATTATGATAACATACTTTTTCTTACACTGAACAAAAAGTATATCATTAGTTTTTTCATTGCCTTTAATCCACAGTAATAAATAATACTAATACTTTTCACGCCAATCATAGACATCAGTAACAAAATGGTCATCACCTTTTTTTTCTGATAATCCAATCGATAACCAAAAGAAAAGCGCAAAGGATGCTACAAATTTTCGAATTCTTCATGTGAAGTTTCAGAAAAAGGAGATCGCTTAACCATCAGCACGCGTCGCCTTCTCCCGATCAAAGTAATCCAGATAGGGTCTCTGGATACCACTTCGTAGCCTGCATTTGTGTACAGCTTTCGTGCTCCGAAGTCGTCTTCATGAGCTCTCAGTGCCAAGTAGCCGAAGCCCCACAAAACTGAAAGCGTGTCACAAGCCTTGAGCAGTGCAGTCGCTACCTTTTGCCTCCTGTCGAGTCGTTTCAGTGGATTGCTCATGAATCACAGCAATGAAACAAATTACAAAGTTCCCAATTCATTATTCATGTTTTCCCTATTTGTGTCGAGTATCAAAAGTATTGACATTTCTTCAGTTGCATATATTACTTTTTGCAAGTTAAAGCTAATTATACAGTAACAATGCGGTATGGTGCCAACTTCAGAGTTTGATAGATGAATTCAACTGTGAAATTTTTTATCGACGAGTAAGGTTTACGCTCACCTAAACTTCGTTAGAACTGCAATTCCTGAAACATAGAGATACTCCCCTTCGCCTTGGATATGTCTAAGAACATCATCCTCTTGCTGTACGGTGACATCAACAACCCCAACAATCTCCTTCTGCGGCTCCCAACTTGAACCATGTTCGTCAATAGCTTCCGCAACCAAACAAGCATACCTGATAAGGAGGCAGGTAAAGACAGTTACACTCATTGAAAGCCGTGTCAAATGATAGAAACAAATTGATGTATTCAGAAATTTATAAGGCTCAACAAGTCAGGTTGTGGCTCAAGTGTCAAACAAACTCTATTTCAAAGTTTTTCTTGTATAATTCTCGATATGATACAAGTTATTTTCTACTTGGATCAAGCTTTTCGGTGTTCGGTGAGCGCTAAAACTCTATTTCAATGTCGAGGATTGAATGGTGATCTCTGAAGATTAATTACATCATGTGGGCTATGATAGAAGTTATTTTTCATTCTAGAGATTTTGAATTTAGACGCGATGTAATAAAATGCACACAAGTTCATGAACATAAAAGCCCATTGTTTAAAGATTACTCGAGCTAAACACTGACCTATCGGGCGGCGAATTCAGCACTCGGTAAGAAAGAGCAGAGATCACCTCGGCCTGTCTTGTGCAGATCAATTCAGACGGAAAAACAATAGAACAACATTCACACATGAAGTTAGAGCCACAAGAAAGATGAAAGAGATAATTCTTCACATTGCATTGTAAGGAGTAGAAACCTACAGAAAAAATAGAGCAAGAAGTGTTCTTACTTTGAAGAAATCAAAGAAGAGGTCGTCGAACAAGGCGACCGGAGTGTGGAAAGCTTCCGCTTGGACGTGAGCTACCTTTCTCATCTCTTCTCCCACCTTCACCATCCTCCTCACTCCCCACCGGCTCTCCCTCACCAAGTACTTGCTGTCCTGGCCTTGGCCAACCACCGCAACTCCGGCCGCGGAGGAGGAGACGACGATGATGAGAGGCCTCGAGTGGATTTTGCTCCTGGTCAATCCAAACCTGCACTTGTTTGTGTGATTGTGGCAGTGGAAGTGGGATCTCTGGAGGAAGCTTTGAGGGAAGGTTTTGAGGAGGGAGGAGGAAGAATTGCTTGTTGACATGTTGATTTCTTGCAGCAAGAAGAAGAAGAAGAAGGAAGAAGAAGAGTAGTAACACAGTGCTTGTTGAGTTGGTGAAGGAATTGTGAACGAGAGAGGAGAGCCACTGTGGACCTCTGAATTATGTGTAAGCAAATAGATTTGGATCTCAAAATTATATATTATTAATAATAATTAAATATTTAAGTAAATATGTGTTGTAGATAAATTGTGAATTTCAATAAAAAAAATTCAGAACAGTGAGACTGAATTGTAATTTTTTTTTTTTAAAAAAAACAGAGTAAGGAGCTTGAGGGAAAACCAAGCTTTAACTCTATTTGTCATGCAGAAAATGAAAGGGAAAAAAGTATACGCGTCGCGAATTAATCGCCGCCGTCGGTTCGCAATAGTTTAATAAGCGGTGCGATCGCTTGCACGAATCTTGACGGACCTGGGGGCTATTCCCAGATGACTGGCTCCCGCGGCACGGTGCGGAATGGCGAGGTGCTCCTCGACGCGCGGCCGGAGTGTGACTCCTCGCCGGCGCTCCTGAGGATCACGCTTCCGCCGCCTCCGTAGTGGAGGCCTCCACGCGGCAAGAAGCACCCGGAGGCTTCGTGTCGCGGGGCTGGGCCCGGCCTCCAGCCGCCACCTCCGCCGGCGACGTGCGGCTGCAAAGCAGGGGTTGGTTGCCGGTGGGGTAAGTGATGGTGCTGCGCAGGGTGGTGGAGATGGTGATGGTGGCGGAGGCTTTGGTGATGCTGTAGGCCGGCACCCCCCGTCGGGTTCAGGGACCTTCCGCCGGCGAGGTCCGGCGAGCTCCGGACGCGGTGCATCCCTCCGCCTCCGAGGGCGACGGGGCGCGAGGCGAAGAAGGCGCCGGAGCATTCGGTTGTGGAGGTGGGGGAGTTCGCGCCGGAGGAGACGTTGGAGACGCTGAAGATCGGGGGACTGCCGGGCATGACTGCGTTGATGGTGTCGACGTAGCGC
Source organism: Hedychium gardnerianum (assembly GCA_038050645.1). Classification (NCBI taxonomy): domain Eukaryota; kingdom Viridiplantae; phylum Streptophyta; class Magnoliopsida; order Zingiberales; family Zingiberaceae; genus Hedychium; species Hedychium gardnerianum. The sequence goes on from JBBUKS010000008.1 coordinate 13,547,629, forward strand.
TGGCCGAGGGTCGCGGCGGAAGCCGTGTCGGAGGCAGAGGAAGGGGAGGGGGAGGGGAAGAGGAAGAGGCGGAAGCGGGGAGACGAGACGGCGGAGGGAGACCGAGGGTGGAGCGCGTCGACGCGGTCGTACTCGTCGAGCATGTGCGCGAGGTCCTCGTCGCCGGCAACGGTGACGAGAATGTCGAGGTCCTCCGCCACCAGTTGGTACTTGATCACCTTGCACCGCCGGAACATCGCTTGGATCCTCTCCCTGAGCTCTGCATCCGCACAGCAGAGTCGTCACTCACGTCGAGAATAAAGCAAGCAGCTCGCGGGTGAAGAATGCAGACCTGAGAAGGAGACGCCGCGGGTGACGACGAGAACGCGGGTGTCGCCGCCGACGTACTTGAGGCGGCCATCGGAGGGGCGGGGGAGGATCTTCCCGCCGAAGCTGCAGAGGAACTTGACCCGGGCGTTCTTGAGGGCCGACAGCGACGCGGAGGAGGAAGACGAGGGGCAGTGGTCGTCTTCTCCTCCTGCTGATGCTGCCGCCATCAAAGTTGCTTCTTCAGTTCGATCGCTGAAATTAAACAATACCTGGAATCATTCTACGAGCAACAATTCAACAAACAGGTAACAAGCAATTTTAACGAATCGAATCGCGATCAATTCGCAGGAACAGAATATGAACTCCAGAATCCCCAAATCTGATTCAACGATCAACCAAAAAAAAGTAAACTTTCAATCGCATTTCTCTGAATCAGAGAGAGAGAGAGAGAGAGAGAGAGAGAGAGACTTCTTTCCCGGTTGATGAGATTTAATGGCGAGACGAACAGAATGGTAGAAAAAACAAGGAAAATCCTAACATGATTCGACAATCAACCTTATCGAATTCGACCAGAGAGAGACGCCGTGAAAACAAGAAGTAGAAAACATCTTCATTCTTCATTTTATTCCCGGTGGATGAAATTTAGGGTTCCAGCGAAGGTCATTTTTGCAGGCGAGACAAATCGAATGGCAGAAAAGCGATTGAAACGAAAATAATCGGATCGAAAAAGGAAACGAGGAGAAAAGCTCACCTTCTCTAAGAGGTCGCAGCTGTCGATTGTTCATCGAGATCGTTTCCTTCTCTTCTTGCCCGATGGCATCGTCGTCTCGACAATGAACAAGTGGCCGAGAAAGAGAGGGAAAAAGGATACGAAATTGAAGGCGGAAGGAGGAGGAGGGAAGCGAGAACCACCACCGGTGGATTCGGCGGACCTCCTTGTCGATCGGAGCCGCCGTCGGTCCAACTGGATCGGAGCCATCCGCCCATGAAATATCGTCTATTCTCATTAATAAGCTTCCAGAAAATGGAAGAAAGAAATGCAACGATATATACTTTTTCTATTTCATCAACCTATTTATATATAAGCTAACAGCTCTACTTTTCTTCACCAAATTGACAAGTTTTTTATGGCTGATTTTTTTTTAAATTGAAAATCTATACATTTTGTGAGGATTTCTTAGATTTACTTGTTCATGTTCCATTTTGTGAGGACCTATTGAGACCCAAATCTTCGAGCTGAGTTAGTCGAATCAAACCGTTACGAGAAATGTCAAGTGGTTTGAATTACAGGCATCGCATGCATTATAAAATAGATGGTTTTCTAGTGACTCGATAGAAATACCTGCTTTGAGCATGCAGTACTAGTTCATAGTCGAGCCACTACACGCTTGAACTCGTCGAGGATGACGACTAGTTCACTATTTCTATTCCTTCCAGTGGCTTTCCGGCATGAAGCTGAAGAGCAACATCGCCCACAACCTGCGATGATGAATCAGAACAACATGAAACTTTCCGACTAAATTCGCGTGAGCTCATGCGGCAATAATGGGTTCTAAGCTAACTATTTATCCAATGAACCAAGTATCAATCTTGTTCACAAATATTATTTCATTTAGAGCTTTATGCAGAACTAGAGATGAAGAAGATGCATTTTAAAAATAAATAATTTTCTGTATAGTTTAAGTCCATTCAACAAAATACTACACAAGATGCAAATCTCCAAATGCTTTTCCAATTATTCTAACTCACCTTATCTGCTAAAAGAGAATCTTAGTTATACTTAGTTTTGCGTATACTACATAATCATTCAACGAGATATAATGAACCAGCAAAACTACTGAACCATCATATATGACAATATGAAATGTGATTGTTATTTACTATTTGGAATGAAGGTAACGATACCTTAGCCATTGCTCTGTAAGAGTGCTCAGTAACACCAGCAATATGGGGTGAGATTAGAACATTTGGAAACTTTAGAATTGGATCTTCAGGATCAAATGGCTCTGTCCAAGTAACATCCATTGCTAAGCCACCGAGATGACCAGAATGAAGGTGCTGATAAACTGAACCGTAGTCGAGTAAACCTCCTCGAGCAATATTTACCAGAAGGGATCCCTTTTGGAATGGAACAAAAAGTTAGTTATAATTGACTGCAATATCCCATAATTACAACTATTTAACTCATGAGCATCTAAATTTCATAATGGAAATAATTTATTGCTAGGTGTATAGTTTTTGTTTTTGCAAACCTTTTTCATGGAAGAAAGGAATTTTCCATCAATAATACCAGCCTGAAAGTTGAACAATCTTTTGTAAGGCAAAAAAACAAGAAAGGAACATGCTAGTGAGCGAAGACAAAGGAAAAGGGCAGATGACTGACTGTTTCTGCACTTAAAGACAAGCAGGTAACAACTATATCAGCCTCTCCAGCAAATTCATAAAGATTTTCCTGGCCACCTTTCTTATCAACCAAGTGATCAACTTCATCTAGACCAAGAACATACACCAAAATGTCTCAAGGCGAATTCAACACTTACCATTGTAGAACTCAGATAAACATCCTCTTCTTACCATTCGAAGGCATAGATACTGAAGCCCAATTCCTTTTAGTTGCAAGAATTTTCACTCCAAAGGGCCGTAACCTCTTTGCTAGATCGACTCCAATAGCTCCAAACCCAAGAACGAAGACCTACAGGAAAGGTCTATTATCAAGAACACATGTACCTTGCTACAATAAAAATATCATCACAAATAATAGTTAGCTTCAATGTGATGCCCTGCAGAGCTCAAAGTACAATATTTTTAGGTTTTTACCACAACAATGGCTGTCAAACTATTCTGTGAGGGACAAGATGAGTTGATCGCTTTAGAAGTGACTGGAGCCATCTTGTTATCAAAATCAATTCCGTTAAATTGCATTGAAAGAATAGGCAACTCCTGATATTTTGCGTGTTTATCTCATTAGGATATAAAATTTGCATGCATACATACTGTATGACAATGATGGCAAGTTTCATCTCAAATATACCTCAGCATGGATCTTCATTTCTTGTTACATGAAAATGATAGGAAACTATTCCATACTTCAGTGCAACTTGGGCTATATATAAGTATGTATGTATGTATAATGACATAAACAATAGATGATTATCACTCTGGTTTCTATTTCAACTAAACAAAACCAATAATGATGTAAATTTGCAAATGCTGCTATAGTTTAGAGGCGTGGTGCATGGCACTGTAAAATCAAAGGAGAAATCACATCTTCAATCTGGTACAGTCTAGTGAGTGCTAGTTTCAGTTTTCAACCCTGATTTAAAGAAAAAGCAATCACGCAAGTTGTACTACTTTTTGCAAAAAAAACACTCACAAGACAAAGCATGCTTCGTCAAAACCATCTGAGCATTAAATCAATGGTTCTTCATTAGCCTCAATTTTCACAAGTACTTCTTCATTATGGATATGAAACATAGAAATACTGGGAACTTGAATCAAGACAATAGGAAAACATACTGTCTTCCCAAAGAGAGTTTCTCCCACAGGCACTCCTAAGTTTTTTTGTTTAACAGCAACTTCCATCTCCTTCTGCAGTAAAATACAAGAATCTTTAAATGCCAAGTATTTACTGAAATCAGAGAAAAAAGATAATTCAGATTAGGATGAAAAATCCAATAATAGCTAATTCAAGAAATCAATGATGAACAAGCAAAACTTCAAAATGTGCACGACTGATTACATATTGCATATGGAGACCAGGGGCTGTGCAATAAGTAAAATCATATTTATCTTGATAAAAAATGACCATCATATATAGAATAAACCTATATTTAATTAAAGCATTCAATTCATGCATCCACTATAGTGTATATATGTGTGTATGTCAATCTTATAATGCAAAATATGGAATAAGATATATTATGAGCCAATTGGCATGAGCGATAGACAATTACTAGATTGAAAACCTACTTGCTTCCTCAAAAGGCCCAACATGAAGTATATAGCCATTTCTGCACATGATGCAGCATTTCCAGTCGCACTTCCAGGAATTCTTGCAACTTTAATTTTGTGTTTCGTAGCCGCATCAATATCCACACCTGAAATGGTGGTGATATGAAACAAGATTATTACCCATCTAATATCCTAAGTAAGTATTGTGCTGATCAAACTTTAATAATAAAAAAAAAGATTCAGGTGCAAGTTTAAGCACCATCAAGCCCAACACCATACTGCATTATTAGTTTCATCTGAACAGCTTTGGCAATTGTCAGTGCATCCATACGCCGGTTTTTGACCACGCATATGTGGTATTTGTGGATAACATCTGGCACCTCATCTAGGGCTACCTCATCAACCTAGGTGCAGAGAGTAAAACAATTAGCCAACAAAAACAGTAATCCTAAGGGCAAAAAGTTAAGACTGACAACACCGGGATCTAATACCAATCATAATACTATATCAAATTACATAAGTGAATGTTGGTCTAATTAAGATAGCAATCAAAATTTAAATTCATGATTTGTACTCTATTCAGAAACATGTTTTCATTATTCTTTGAAACCAGAGGAGTGAGACTTGTTCCTAATAACACCAAGGATACTGATCAAAGGTGAGAAAAAAAGAGTTTTAGAGAGAAGAGAAAATTGATCTTCTTAAAAGAGAATGAATAAGAAGAGAGGCTTAGAAGAGGATGAAAGAGAAGAGAGGATAAGAGAGAGGGAAATAGGGATATATTTGAATCAAACTAGCTTGACTATATATGTACACACACAACACACATCAATATTGGTTAAGCAAGTCTGATTACATATATATACACAGATCAATATTATTCAAGCAAGTTTTAATACAAATATTTCCCTCTTTCTTATCATGTCTTCTCACTCATTCCTCTTCAAGGGTTTTATTTTTATTTGCAACACTTCTCTCTTAATAGCATGATCATGATGGATAAGAAAATTAAAGATTGATGACTTTTGAGTCATACAAGATATGTGAAATGACCAAATTACTCCCAAATGGAATTGATTCAAACTTCAACGTACTTGAACAAAACCAATGTTTGCAAACGCAATGAAGTCATATTTTTTTGCCTGCTCAGAGACCAATCATCTCTATAGATCAAATTTGATGATAATCTTTCTACTATACTAGAAAATTTTAACACCCATAAAGGTATTTCAAACATGGTACCTCAGCCTTTTAATAAGCAAGTCTGGTCAAAGTTCCAAGAGGGGTCTTTTGTATCTTTCTAGATTTGCTAAGATCTCAGTATCAAATAAAAGTCAACCTATGTTGATTCTGAATATCCAGTTGCATGTCAAAACATGTTAGCAATTAAAATTTGTGAAATTGTATAAAGATGTAAAGATTAGTGAAATGAAGAACCTTAATAAATGGATAGCTTTCCAAATATTCCTTTGTGTAATTTGTTGCAGCAGGGAAATGCGGACTACAAAATAACAAATTGGTCACTTTATGACTGTTCTCAATCACATCACCCATTCCTGCGTAGTCTGCAATGAGAGTCATACAGAGTTCAGTTCACGCAGCCATGGGCATTTTGTTATGCCATTTATTATATGGTTAAGTATTCATAAAAATTTATTAACAAAAAATAGTAATTGCTTTCACACAAATAAATTAACACAAACTCCAAATTCAACCACCAAAAACAGGGAAGCTTCATAAATGCAATCTGAAGAAATCGAAAATATATGCAAAACCATCATCTTATGCTTGGTTCAAGAAACCATTCGCAATTTGTATTTTTTGAAAACATTAAAAGGACTGACACTATTTCCTATATTATTACAATTGACTTCCATTTTCTAATCCCTAGTTAAACCATACGCCATAGATCTATATGATTTCTTCATACAGAAGCCAGTAGGACAAAGTAAATCCAGAATCGCATGCCTCTAATTCACATTTCCGACATTTTAGAAAACTTCATGAGTCCAATAACGGATCTGAAGATTTTGTAACTGTTTAATACTTGACAAAGTCAACAAATTTATACATAAATACTAAGATTCCCCTTAAGAAACATAATGAAATTTCATCTCTCTCTCTTTTTTTTTAGAAATTTCACTTCCAAGAACAAAATCGAAGTGAGCCAGGAAGCTTCTACGCATGCGACGATGGAACTGGCGCACCTGAGAGTAATCGAGTCGGCGGAAGATTCGGCAACCCTCGGCAACGGCGGACGCAACCTCGGAGAGTGTGCCCTAACACTCCGATCATTTGAGCCGAAGTGGACGCCTATATATGCGCCACCCGAGGGTGAGAGTCCAAAGTGTGCGAATGGAACCTGGTACTGACCTACCTGCGTGGCAGTTGGAAGAAAAAGACGGGACCCGTTCTCTGCTCTGTTTACTTCGAGGTGTAGATTAGAAAAGGAAAAGGAAAAGGAAAAAGAAAAACAAAAATTCTCAAAGTAAAAAAAAATTAAGTCAAAAGTATGCGATACGGGTCGGGTCGGGTCGGATCGAGTGACCCGATAAAGATTTTACTCACATTTTCTTTCTCTTGCTTTTCCCCCAAGACAACTATTGATACTATATAAGTAGAATACACACTGTCCCCAAACCCAAAATCTCCCCCTTCCTCTTCGCCGAAATCGCCGCCGCCGTCGCTACCGCCGCCGGTGTGTCTTCTTAAATTCTTAGAATGTCGTTAGATCCTCATCTCTTCTCTTGATCTGTAAGCTTTGATCTGTGTTTTTTTTTTGTATGTGTTTGTAGGATTCGGGAAGGAGAGGAAACCATGAACTTTAGAAACGTGAAGGTTCCTAACGTTCCCGGGGCTGGGGCTGCCGGGACACTGGTGAAGGTTGCTCTCATCGGCGGCACCGTTGTCTATGCTGCCCTTAATAGCCTTTACAACGTCGAGGGTGGTCACCGTGCGATTGTCTTCAATCGAATCCAAGGAATCAAAGATAAGGTATTGTTAGATCCCTCGAGGAGTATCCATCTTTGGATCGTGTGACTTGGTTTCCCTGATTTCATTTACCACCTGGTGTTCAACTTGTTTCCAGGTTGTGAGTGGGAGAATCTCACTAGGGTTTTCACTTTATTTGCTATTGTCGTCTGTAGTTCTACGTTCGCATCAAAAATGCAGAATATAACCAATAAATATTTAAATATTAGGTAAGGGTATTTAGTCTGCCCTGCAATGTTTTTATCGAATATTTAAAATGTTTGAGCTTCTTCTGCATCGACCATGAGATATTAACCAATGAAACAGAAAGTTGTTTTGATTTACCAAACATTTTGAACAATGGAAAAAATATTATCTTTTACCAAGATATTTAGCCATGTCAACTATTCCTTTGGTTCCTTATTAATACTCATGCTTCATGGGAGCTAATTGTTAGTTCGCCCACACATTAATTTGGTTGGATTTATTTTCTACTATTTTGGTAGGAAAACAGCCAACATGTTGAACTTGAAAATTTATGTCTGTTGTGGACTGTAAAATTGCTTCGTGTAGAATTCTTTACAGGTCTTTTGCCAAAAGAAAACACTTCTTAAGAAAAGTAGCGGATTCTATTATGTATTGATGGTTCATCAAAATGAACAAAATTGCTTTTCGGTGATTGTTGATTTGGTCATCAATATCAAATATCACACAAATTGATGACAACATTCTATTTTTAATGTAATTCACTTTGTATTTTAGATATTTCAAATCATTTCTATATGAATATTCTATGTATTTGGTTTAACTTTATTATTTGTTTTTCTTATAGTTTGGAACCAAACATGACCTAAGAAATGACAATATGAATTGTTTTTTTTTAAACTTTGTCTTATGTTAAAATATAGAAGAACAATGGAGTATGTTGACTGAGGAAAGATGATATTATTTTTCCCGTGTTCATTGTCTTTTTCATTTATGAGTGCAAATATTCTTGATTGTTAAAAAATATACAACTAATTTTTTCTTAAAAAATATTATTCAGGAAAAGAAAGGGGGTTTCATCGTGTCTGAGTTGCTTTCTTGGAGTTCGATCTATTTATAACCTTTTGTCTCTTGCTTACCAGTGAACCTCCTGGATGTGTAGAGATTCTATGCTGATCTATTTGAAGTTGGTTGTAGTAGTAATTAGATTTGAGAAGGGAAGTGTTCACATCACTGTAATCAGAAAACTTTCTATAAATTGAGCGGGTCCCATAGTGAGAATGTAAATGCAATGAAAGGCTCATAGTCTTGAAAAGGCACACTATCCTTTTGTATCTTTTTAATCAGTTCTTGTATAAGGGTGGTTTTTACTAAATAATTTTAAATGTTTCTTTAAATGTTAACATGAAGCTTACATGCAGTTAGTTTCATTCTATAGTTTGCAGATCCATTATATCTTTATCTAGGGCTTGCTTGAACTCATGACAATCTTGTATACAGGTATACCCTGAAGGAACACATTTGATTATTCCATGGTTTGAAAGGCCTATCATCTATGATGTTCGTGCTCGTCCTCATCTGGTAGAGAGTACTTCTGGGAGTCGCGACCTTCAAATGGTACTCCTTTTCTAACAAATTTACTTTATGCAGTCTTTCCTTTTATGAGACTTGTAGCCAAAAAAAAAACAATCAGTCTTTTATTTTAGCTGATAGAATTAGTTGTCACAGTTGGCATGATACATCTGCCAGATTGCTAGTTTTTTCTCTTTTATTTATTATTATTATTATTTGCAGAAGAGATATGTTATTCTCAGTTGCAATAAACTTTTCTCCAGTTTGGCCCATATGTGCTTCCACAGAATTTAGGTAGAAAAGACATTATTCGCGTGCAATGGAGTTCAAATCTATTTTAAAATTTATGTTCTTTTTAATGCTTTAAAGAAATAAAATTTGAATACTTTGCTATATCTCCCCTGTAATTCCATAATTTGTTTTTTTTCCGCTAGTTCCCTCCTCCCCTCCACCCCCCGGAATCGGGCCTTAGTCTCACTATCATCTTCTCATGACATTATCTATATCCAAGCATTCTTTTACATCCATTTATAATTCTCAAAACAACTTTACTATCAGTTGTCTGTATTTCTGCTGAACGTCTTATTTATTCCTTGTATGTTTTTCTGTGCTGTTCTTTGTACAATTTTGAGATCTTCATCACCTTAAGCTTGTCATTGTTAATGAACACTTGGACATAGATTTGATCATTCGCGGCACTATTTGTGTACAAGTGTCTGAAACCTGTTACTTGGACAGGTTAAAATTGGTCTGAGGGTTCTTACTAGACCTCTTCCCGACCAGCTTCCCACCATCTACCGAACTCTTGGGGAGAACTTCAACGAAAGAGTCCTTCCTTCCATTATTCATGAAACACTGAAGGCTGTGGTTGCACAATACAATGCTAGCCAGCTGATCACACAAAGAGAGGTTTGATCATTGTCCTTTACCACTAGGTATGGTTACTCACCCACATGATCTCAATGAGTATATCCTTGTGCTATAGGCCGTCAGTCGAGAAATACGGAAGATTTTGACTGAGCGTGCTAGAAACTTCAACATTGCTTTGGACGATGTGTCGATCACGACCTTGAGCTTCGGCAAGGAGTTCACTAATGCTATTGAATCAAAGCAGGTTGCTGCCCAGGAAGCAGAGCGTGCAAAATTCATTGTCGAAAAGGCCGAGCAAGATAAAAAGAGTGCTGTTATCAGAGCACAGGTAATTAAATTACTTTCATGTGCTAATTTGAGCATATACTTGGATCATTTTGTATGTCATTTTTCCAACAGGGTGAGGCCAAGAGTGCTCAGCTTATCGGCCAAGCAATTGCAAACAATCCTGCTTTCCTTGCACTAAGACAGATTGAAGCTGCTCGCGAAATAGCTCAGACAATTTCAAATTCATCGAACCGGGTCTTCCTGCAGTCAGATGAACTACTGCTGAACCTGCGCGATCTCAACTTTGAAGGCTCAGCCAATATGAAGAAGTGAAATGCGTGCTTTCCCTGAATCTCTTTATCTTGAAACCGATAGATGATTGTTGTCTAAGAAATTCTTAGTTTAGACTGGGTGAGGTTGATAGAATCTCGCCTAGTGCCCTCTAAAACTAATGTGAGGTTTTTGATGATGCACTTTGTTTGCTTTGAAGATGCTCCCTTCCTGTCAATCGGAAGTTTAGCTGTTTGCTTTCGTATTTGTCTGCTTGAAACACCTGAAATGAGTTTGAAATTGTCATTCAAACACTTCAATTAGCTGCCATGGGATTCGAGCATAGGTGCAAATCGATATTGAAGACGAAGGCCAGATCGTGGCGACGTATGGACGCTAAGGAAGATGATTAAATTTGATGAGACCATTTTCGTCTTGTCTCCCCAGACATCAACACTTTTCTCTGGGGTAGACGACTCTAGTAATCTAACTATGGTCACTCTTCATGGGTGTTTATCATCACTACAAAGCACCTTTAACTTGTTAGACTATAGTCCAAGTGATGACACACACTTGTCAATAATATGCATGTCGGTACAATCTCTGACTTCATTTTCAGTTGGTACGAACACCAATCCTTCCGCGTGCTGTTCATGGCAGATAGTGGCACAACGAAGGGAGACGAAGATGCCAACAATGCCATGCTTATTCAATTATATGAGCAGAAGAAACTCCAGTGATGACAGTGGAAGTTGAAACTTCAGCAGGATCACTACACCCACTATGCTCCATCATGATCACTGGCATGTTGTGTGGTGATGAATTGGAAGCTGACAAACTGTATGGAACCCCACACTTTACAGAGGTGCAAAATTCTTCCAACTTTCAACAGTTTTTTTACTCTTGCCAATAAAAATTAACCCCCTTTTTTTTGTGCTCTATCTCAAGCACTTTGTCCTCTTCAAGTTTCAAGCATTCATCTTGTTCAAAGTTTTATGTTCACTACATCTTTGAAAGATCACCAATTGCTTTGCCCACTGAGAAATTGAAATTTGTTAGAATCTAATTAGGCTTTGGTGGTGTTCCATCATTGTCACTGTTCAGATTTGAATCAGTGGTGCCAAATAACTGAACCACTCAATTCACACAGATCATGATTTTTATCTCTTCATTATTCCACAAACATAGTGCTTCTTTTTTTCTTTTTTTTTTACAACTTGTTAAGGAGTTGAGTTATCTTTTTTAGGTGACCTTTCATGTTTAAAAATTAATCATGTTTGCGATGTGAAGTGGGGCTCAACCCGACTTTGATTGTTCATGGATAAAAGCTCTTTCTTCCCTTGAGTAATGCCTTCCACCTGCATTTCTGTCGGTGGGCTACTTTTGCTTTCCATTTCCTTATGCTTGTGTCTGTCAAAAAGATTTGAATTTCATATGATTCTTCTTTTCGCCGATAAACATCAGAGAAACAAAATAGATTGATACGATATAGCACTGTCTATTTATAACCATGATAATGAACAATGCTTAGTCTTGCTTAGAGTTGTTTATCATTTAATTTACTCTAGAATGGTTGGAACAAATAAATACATTTTGCTACGATGATACTCGTTATAACTTTCTTGAATTATCTTAGATGAGTTTAGAAACTATTGATTTGTCGGATAAGATTGGAACTATTTGCATATTGTAATTTGGACCTCATCATAGAGTTAATCATTGTAGCAATTTGGTGGAAGAATGATCACTTGGAATTGACACATATTCTGTTGTTTCTGAAGGAGACAGGTCCTAAAATGCATCACGCAACAAGCAACCACGGAAGCCACACTTGCCCAGTTTTTGGACGCAAAAGATGGCTTTTGAAGTACATCATTCATGACTCGAGGATGGTTTTCGAACTGATCAAGTTCTTGGGTTGAACCAATGTTGTTGAAGCACACCATGCAATAGCCATGGAAGTCGCGGTGAGTACTGAACTTATTAGAAATCTAGTTCGGCCAGTCGATCGAGCAAACCAATCTTTTAGCATAAACTTTGACAATTCCTATAGCATATCATTTAGCATGATAATTATTAATTTTGTTAGATAAAAGGTATTGTTCTAATGTTAAATTCTGATGTGAATGTCATTAAATAAAAATTATTATTATGTTTTATGTAAATAATATGTCGGCATTTTATAGGTTATTTTTTTATTGTTGTTGAAGGATCACAAGACACTTTGCAAGATTCTTTCTTTATATATATTTTGTTTTAATATTTAAGTCGATTGGATCTTCTTTGACTCAATTATTTGAGCTCCCACTCAATCTTAGGGAGTGAGTGGTCATGCATAGGCAAATCGACATTTCATCCCTAGTAAACTTAACACTTGTATGGCACTTCACCTTGCTAAAGGCGGGTTTAAGTGGAGTAATCCCTCACCTTTGTTCGTCGTATAGCTATTACAACGATAATTCAAAGGCATTTATCATGTATCCCCCCTCCTTAAACCTTACATGCATACATAGGCCCACTTAATCAATTTCCTTAGAACTAAAAGACAAGTTTTATCGATTCAAATGTCACTTTAGCATATAGTTTGCTTGCCGCCCAAACCCTAATCATGTCATTAGATTTGGAGATTATGGATGGTGACTTTATAATTGTTCTCTTAGTTTTGAGTATTCTTTGCGTGATTGCAAAGTGTCTAAATGATCATATCACATGATCATATTCATATCATGTCAAATTAGCATTCAAACCTTATCATCAATTTCAAATGTCCTATCCATGTAAAATATTAGGAGTTATTATTAATATGTTTATTTATTATTTTAATATCCAAGTTATTATGGTTATTATTTGGAATATTCAAACTTTTCTTTCAATATAGAGAAAACTAATATATATATATATATATTAAAGGGTAAAAATCAAGAGCCATCTATCATTTCATTATATAAATGTCCTTTTTTTTCATTGAACGTCAAATAAATATCCCATTTAAAATAAACTATCCAAAATACTTTTAATCAAATTTTAAAATTTAGGCTTTGTAATTATTTAATAAAAAAATAATTAATCAGATCGAATAACGTTGAACTTAGGATGATTGATTCGGTTCCATGAAAATTTTTCATCGACTATCATGATAAATCGAAAAGTGTTAATGAAGGCCTATCCAAATGATCAACATTCTTAGATTCACTTTTCATTAGAGAAAAAATTTCTTACAATGCGTCGTAGTTGAAATTCAAATCTTAGATCCCTTGATTATACATCTAACTATTACACAATTATCTCATACATTTAATAATTATTTAATAATTACTATAATACCTAGTAATTAATTATTAGTTTTTATAATAATATTATTATCTTATATTAATTTTATTTATTGAAGAATAATAATCTTGTAAAATAAGAACAAAACAATATAAGAAAATTAAGTATTATCTAATTACGATAAGTAAAAATTAACAATGAGTTGTTATATATTATAATAGCTATTTGTTAATTACTAATTATTATTTTAAAATTTAATTTAGAATATTTTGGATAATTTTCGTTAAATGAGACGTTCATTTGATGTTAATTAAAAAACTGAGCGCACATCGCACGATTTGTGAAATGATTAGCATTGTCTTTATGGATGGACTAATAAATTTTAAGGATTAAATTCTAGTTATTAATTAGATTCCTGTCCTCTCTAATTAGATTAATTTTTATGATTTGTTTTTTTTATATTGATTTTGAAATAAATTGATAAATAAATTATTTTTTTTTCTTTAGATTAATTTTCACTGTTCAATATGTTAATCCATATTGATTTTTTTTTTTGAATAAATTGATGAAAACGAACTATCTTTTGCCACTCTAAAATAATTAGCGTCCTTTTAATTTTTATCATTTTAAAACATATTTAATTTATATCATGTATTTATATTTAATTGTAAAAAAGATACCGGGTCAATTTGACATTTATGAAACTCGGAGGGGCGCCGTAGAAAAAAAAGACACACAGACATGTATCTTTGTGGGTGCCAGTTCGTTTGCTTTTGGCACGTCGTGGCCATTTAATTTTGAGGGCCGGAGGTTGTCCAGTCGCCGAGCAGGAAGCTACAGGCCATGGCGTCGTCCTCCGTAACCCTACCACAGTCTGTGACGAGGTCCACTGACAGGGACGTCAACAGCGGCATGGGGCATTGGATCTGGAGGCGGAGCCATGGATGGAGCCGCGCCTCTGGTCCTCTCCCAAATCCCACCCCTGATCCTCCCGTCGCTTCCATCGCTTGCTTGGAAGAAACCGCATTAAAACGCCCTCAATGCCCCCACTCCCCCTTCCATTCCACTCACTCACCCACTGCTCTCTCTCTCTCTCTCTCTATCTCTTCATGGCCAGAGCGAATTTGAGAGATCCCAAGCCTTCGCATCTCATCCTCCATTGCCGGATCACTTGAAAAGGAATTCGAACCGCTAGGCTACAATCTACTGCACTGGTAAGAAATCCCTCCCTTTTCTTCTTTGTGTCTTCTCCTTTTTTTTTTTTCTGGGCTTGGTGATCTTTTCTCGGTTTGATTTCATTTCTGAATCAGTGTAAAAGTCGTAGCTTCAACCACAACGATAACAAAAAACTGATTTTTCCCATTAGGTTTGGTTTGTGCTTTTTCTGTATGAAATAATTTGCCGAAACCTTTTGAGTTCTCTTTCCAATTTGAGTTCGAGGAGTCTATCGTTTTGAGCATTCCCTTTTGCCTTCTTTTCTCAAGAAAAACCAGACAATGATTCAGGGAAAAAATAAAGGGATTTTGTGGCCTCGTGTGAGATGGAAAAGAGATGAAATGAATTAGAAGCAACAAGTTCCTTGTAAAACATTTTTTTTTTCTGTGTTCTTGTGCCGTGTTAACCGATCAAATTGTTTACTATGATCAATATACTTAGTCTACAGAATCATTCAGTTAAATTAATTGACATAGTAAATAGTTCTTGTCATATATACTTTTTCCTTGTTCTTGTACCGTGTCATGGAGTAAAATTGTTTACTATGATCAATATACTTTGGCCACAGAACCATTCAGTTAAATTGACTGACATGACAAAAAACTCTCGTCACATAGACCTTTAGATTTGCAATCCATAGTTTCTTTCTTCCTCTACTGCAATTTCAAATTATTGAGATGAACTGATGGTTAGAGTTTTTTTGTACTCTGTTCATATGATGTCGTCTAGCCATTTCCCATGTGTTATTAATTTTAATCGTATCACTTAGTTTTAGGTTTATGAACACTTTGGATATGGTATTATCCATTTATATGATGCACAGCTAATTATGTTAGTCTCTCAAAAAAATTAAAATTAAAACTACAAATTCACAGTTAACTTGAGCTAAAGATAATAGCAATGAATTAAAGTATTAAAGTATGTCAATTCATCACAACTACAAAAAGTTACTGGTGCATTCTCTTTGTTAGAAGTAGCTTAAAAAAAGATGTTTGTCCCAACTAAGGCATTATCATCAGTTACACTGGCCGTTTATGTCTCTTTTAAGTTAAGCAGAATTTTCTTTTTTCCTTTTACCTTGAACTCAAGTGTTCGATGAAATCTTTTGATCATCTTTCATCATTGGACAGGGCATGTGCCAGTCCATATCAATTTCTAAGGGCCTACATAAGTCTGAATTCAATTCTGGAGCCGGCCCAAACTCATCTGAAAGTATACTTTTTATATTTGAAGAAATATTTATTTGTAAACTGCTTAGAAGCTTCATATATAATAAATAACTCTGATGTTAAATAATTTTAAGGTGACCATTTTTTTTAATTCTAGAACCTATAGTCTTGTATCATATAATGACCTTGATGTTAAATTTCTAGGAAAAATAAATTTAATGGATGGACTTGAGCACGCATGATTTATTTAAGATTGGATTGGGACAAAATCTTAGGCTAGAGTTGGGCAAGGACGAGTTTGGACAAGAGGAATTGAACTCAAGCTCACTAAAGGACACGAGCCAAAGAATTAGCTCTTGTTATCATATAATATATATTTGCTCTAATATTATTGTTCAAGGCTACACCTAAAGAGCTCTTGCTATCATCTTTCAACCTATCAAACTTGGCCTCAACTTCGTTGAATCAAACCAATATTAATGTTTTTTTTAAAAAAAGAAGCCAAAAAAAAAACCTTTTAAAAATGAAAATAGAAAATTTTAAACGTAGAAATAAAAAACTTTTAAAAAGTTATTTTTTAGAGTAAAATAAAACGTATATTTATTATTATACTTTATTTTTGAAAATATAGAAGAATGAAAACAAATAAAAGGATTTTTTTTTTTAAAAAATTGAAATTTATTTTAAAATTGAAAAATTATAAATTATTTGGCTTGTATACTTAAATGGCTCGGATGCTCATAGATGCTTAATTATACTGAGGATAAGGTATTTTACCTAGAGTATTTCTAAACACAACTAGCCAACCCTCTTTTTATTGGTCATGACATAACAACTTTAGGAGGATAAAAAATAAATGTTTATAGAGAAAAGAAGAATAAACTAAAATATAAATAACTTTGGTAAATTCTTAACTTGTGCATAACATCATAAAGCTTGAGATATTTGAATATGGAACTCTGAGTCATATCCTAATTGATCACCTCTTGATTCACAATCTGGTGTACACTACCATCATTCTTCAAACCGCTTGCAAAGGGATATTATGCGTATTCTTCTCTAGCACCATATTCTGAAACTTGTGTGTAAATACTGTATGCACCTTAACTTATCGCATAGCATCCTCTAATACTACTTGTGCTCTAAAAAGTGACTTTGGCAATCTAAGCATTTAGAAAATGGATTCAATGAATAACCAAGGGATTTAAGGTTCGAATCTCAACTGCGGCGCACTGTAGGGAATTTTTCCTCCTGTGCGAAGCGGGCCTAAGAATGTTGGTCATTTGGATGAGCTTCCATTAGCGCTTCCCGATTTATTCTAGTGGCCGGTGGGAAATTTTTGTGGGTCCGGACTGGTCACCTCAGGTCCGACGTTATCCAACCTGGTTAATTATTTTTTATTTTAGGTGGGCAATCTATACAGTGAAAATGAAAATAGTAGGTCGATTCATTTGATGATTAAGAACTTCGTGACAATTTTTGTGATAATTTTTCTCCACTAAATCATGCTCTTAATATGATAGCACTTAATGTATAAGTGTTGACTTAATCTTTTTACTTGCATGTGATAAATACTTTCATATAATGTTGTTAATAGATATGATCTATTCTATATTTCATGTGATAATTTTCATATTAGTGATAGTCGTCATTTTTATGGGTAGAATTTCCAGGTGCGAAAGATACATATTTCATACTGGAATTTTCATCTTATCAATATCTTCAATGCTGAAATCCTCCTTCCACTTCCTTTTCTTCACGGCTCTTATTCTCTTTTTCATTTCTCCCATCTCTTCATTGATATCCTTTGAGAACAATGTGCTTCTTGAAATAAAAAACCAGTTGGAAGATCCTCTGAGTGTTCTAGAGAGTTGGAGCTCCTCCCAATCTCCTTGTAAGTTTGTTGGTGTCCAATGCAACATTGATTCTGGCCAAGTGGTTGGCATCTCTCTCCAAAACTTCTCTTTATCAGGCAAGCTTTCATCATCAATCTCTCTTTTGCTCAACCTGACTAGTCTAGATCTTGGAGAAAACAATCTCTCAGGCACTGTCCCTTCAACTTTAGCCAATTGCTCAAACCTCAGATTCCTCAATCTCTCTTCAAATAGTTTCAGCGGCCATCTGCCTGATCTTTCAGCTCTGCAAAACCTACAAGTTCTTGATGTGTCAACCAATGGCTTCACCGGAAAGTTTCCTTCTTGGGTTGGCAAATTGCCAGACTTAGTTCAGCTTGGCCTGGCAGAGAACAGCTTTGATGCAGGAGAAATACCAGAAAGCATAGGTTACTTGAAGAAATTAACATGGCTTTTCTTGGGTAAATGCAATCTTCATGGGGAAATTCCAGCCTCCATTTATGAGTTGACATCACTAGGAACATTGGACTTCTCTCGCAATCATATTTCAGGGAAACTATCAAAAGAAATCTCCAATTTAAGCAATCTTTTCAAGATTGAGCTCTACCAGAACAATTTAACTGGAGAAATCCCGCCTGAGCTTGCCAACCTCACGCTACTACGCGAATTTGACATCTCACGCAATCAGTTCACCGGAGAGCTTCCTCCTGCAATGGGTAACCTGAAGAAGTTAACAATCTTCCATATATACACAAATGATTTCTGGGGTGAGCTCCCTAAAGGATTTGGAGACTTGGAATTTCTCATTTCATTCTCTGTCTACGAGAATAAATTTTCTGGGGACTTTCCATCCAATCTCGGTCGGTTTTCTCCTCTCGACAGAATTGATATTTCTGAGAACAACTTCTCTGGTGACTTCCCAGAGTTCTTGTGCCAAAACAAGAAGTTGGAATACTTGCTTGCTCTTGACAATAATTTCTCAGGTGAGATTCCAGGATCATATGCCGAGTGCAAAACTTTGTTGAGGTTTAGAATCAGTCGAAACAGCTTCACAGGGGGAGTTCCAAAAGGACTTTGGGGATTGCCATCTGCCATGATCATTGATGTAGCTGACAACAACTTCATTGGAGGGATTCCTCCTGATATAGGCATGTCAACAAGTTTAACTCAGTTGTATGTGCAGAATAACAAGTTTTCTGGGCAACTTCCAGCAGAGTTTGGAGATCTTCCCCAGCTACAAAAGTTATTTGCTTTTAATAATTCCTTTTCTGGCCAGATACCCTTGCAACTAGGAAATCTGCAGCAATTGTCATCTCTGCATTTGGAAGGCAATGCTTTTACAGGAACAATACCATCAGAACTTGGGCAGTGTGGTAGTTTGGTAGATCTCAATCTTGCACAAAACTCACTGAGTGGCAACATTCCAGCAGCACTAGCTTTGCTCTCTTCACTGAATTCACTTAATCTTTCGCAAAACTTAATCACTGGCTCAATCCCCAATGGTTTAGTGACCCTGAAGCTAAGTTCTCTTGATTTGTCAGATAACCAGTTATCAGGAAGAATTCCACCAGATCTTCTTCTGGTCGCTGGAGATGAAGCATTTGTTGGGAATGAGGCTCTCTGCATTGGTGAAACTCCAGATGATGAGAAGTATAGACATCTGAGCATTTGTAGATTGAACCATAGCCAAAAGGATAAAATGAACAAGCGAATGCTTCTCATGCTCAGCATATTACTGGTAATGGTTGTTCTTCTTGCTGGCTTAGCCTTTGTGAGCTACCAAAGCTTCATACTCGAAGAGCGACGCAGAATAGGGGATTTGGAAGAAGAAACGGATTCAGAATGGATACTTGAATCATTCCACCCTACAGAACTAGACCCAGAAGAGATAGCAAATTTGAATGAAGAAAACTTGATTGCGTGTGGAGGCACGGGTAAAGTTTACCGCTTAGATTTGAACAAGAACCGAGGCGCTGTTGCTGTGAAGAAACTATGGAAGACGGTTGGTGCAAAAATTTTGAAAGCTGAAATGGATATCATGGGACAGATCAGACACAGGAACATACTGAAACTCTATGCCTGCATGACCGGAAAGGGTTCGAGTTACTTAGTCTTCGAGTATATGATAAATGGAAATCTCTACCAAGCTCTTCACAGGCAGGTCAAGGGTCGAGAGCCAGAGTTGGATTGGAGCAAGCGGTACAGGATTGCACTTGGGGTGGCAAAGGGTATCATGTATCTTCATCATAACTGCTCTCCAGCTATTATTCACAGGGACATAAAGTCATCGAATATACTTCTGGATGAAGATTATGAAGCGAAGATTGCAGATTTTGGGATCGCCAAGTTTGCTGAAGGCTCATATTCAAGTTGCTTTGCTGGTACTCATGGCTATATAGCTCCAGGTATGTGTTCAAAGCATGTTTAGCTCAACATTCTTCCTTATTTTCCCTCACTCCCTATTTGAACTTAGTCATGAGCAGTCATGAGTAGTTCTTGGATTGTTGAAGTTATCCTTTAGAGAAAAAAAAATGATATATCCAGTTAGCGCTGAGTGACCGGCCCAACTCTACAAAAAAAATTCCATTGGGCACCGGGGTAAATTGGAAAGTGCTCACAGCGAACGGTCCAGAAGCCCAGCATTCTTTGGTTGCACGCCCCATTTAGAAAAAAAAAATTCTACAAATATGCTATAGTTGGGGATTGAACCGTGGGTGCTTGGGTGACACCTACCGCTGGTTACCCTTTAGAATATCTTATTTAGGTGCTTCACATGGTTATTCCAATTCTTATTATCTCAACCAATCGTAAATACCTCAATTTTATTTTAAAACAAAAAGTCTTAGGATTTATGTTAATACAAGCATGAATCTGGTTGCTTTAGTTCATTCTACTACTAACTAAATAGATATTGTACTGTGATTTCTGATTATTCTCCAAATGAAGCTTTTCATCTAGAACATTATTTATTCTTCTTTTTCATCCTGAAGAACACTTTTTTTTTAAAAAAAAATAAACAACTCAGTTACTGTTGACATTATATTATAGTACAGAAAGCATACAGGAATATTGGACAGTGGATACTTTTATTGCACATTTTTCTCCAGGTATATATAATCATATCTGAAATTGCATCATTTTACCCTTTAGAACTAGCATATTCGCTGAAGGCTACCGAGAAGAGCGACGTATATAGCTTTGGAGTAGTCCTGCTGGAATTGATCACTGGCCACAACCCTACTGATCCTCATTTTGGAGGACAAGACATTGTCTCCTGGGTGTCCATCCATATTGATAACCAAAATCTTGCTGAAATCTATGATCCCAGGGTAGCTAGTTTTGCCGAAGAGGGCATGGGAAAGGTGCTCAAAATTGCCATTCTTTGCACCAACAAGCTACCATCCCCACGCCCTACAATGCGAGAGGTAGTCAACATGCTTATTGATGCAGATCCTACTACTGCTGTCGCTAGGACGAAGAACTCCAGCAAGAACTGCTAACCTTTTATTCAGCAGTTCGTGTGTTTTTGCTTCGCCGACATCTATGGCAATATGGGAATAGGATCTTGTCTAGTAATCTTAGGTGTAGCTTAATGAAATAAATAAACTCATGGAAATTAGATTTAGAATCATGTAGTTTGGTCCCATTGCAGTTCCATGTGGTAGAACTTATGAAATTTATGTAAATGCCATTCTATATAAATGTAATGAACTTAGCTGTTCAAGAACTTCATCTTTGTGCCTTAATACTTGTCTCTCTCTGTTAGTTTACCAATTAAACACATTGTTATTAAGGCACTGAAAATACAATTATTGTTGAGATTATGAGGGAGTTAATCTGTAGTAATGAGATGGTTATTTGAGCACTAAATGATAGGGGAGGGGAAGAGATGTGCCATTTGGGCACTTGAAATACCGAAAGGGAACAACACCAAAGTCGGAGAAATCAATCTTGTACCCGCAAGTGTCCCAACTCAATTGTGTTAGTACAAGTTCAACTTCCGGTGATAATTCGATATATATTTATGAATAAATGGAGAAATAAACAAAGCTAGGTGACATTATAAGATTAACACTCATTTAAGTTGATCTTAGGATGTTTTGAAGTATCTTGAGCATCAACATAATACTGAAATTGTCGCGTTCCAATTTGAAGACCAGAATTTCAACATAGAATGATACTTTAAACATTGCGCTATCTAATTGGTCAGCCTCTCGAACCATCATCTTAGCGCAGATCGATAGAACTGAGTATACCTTTTACATTATTCATAGGATCTCTGTCTGATTACTTACTTCATACCTTTAAACCAGAGAATTTGTGCCTCTGTTGTGATCGCTACAACCAAGTTGGATGAAAAATTTTCTGAACTAGATATCGCATAGCAGATGTATAGATACAAACAAGTTTCCAGTAAGCCAAGGAAGTTTTTGAAGCGTCTGGATTTTGAGTTCAGTTTCAGCAGAAAAAGCAACAAAGTCAGGCGAACAACTTGCTCAAACAAAATTCTTGACATACCTGATTCATACATTTTCAGCTCATCGTCAACAGTTACGAAAACCGTCTACCCTACTCGAGTTTCATTTTGAATAGTTCAGCATGCTTCAGATGTTCAACGATGTCTGCAACAGAACCAATCGCGGCAACGAGTGAGACAACCAGACTGACTATGGTCATAGACTGCAGCATAACCCATTTCATCTGCATTCTCTTGATTTTTGCTTGAATGATGTACGCCGACACAGGATAATATACCGTCAACGGCCAGAACCCCAAGGCACCTAGCAAGCCAACCATTGCGTTAAAGAACGGCAGCATTGCCGCAACCGCAGTCGTAACAACCACGAGTAGCGGTCGCATAATAAGTTTGCAAAGTGTGAACTCTAAGCTTCTTGATTTGGAGAAAGGTGCCTTTAGAGTATAGACCCTTCGGAAGAAGCCTGCATCGGGCCATTTCTTAGCGAACCACTCCTCGTAGAATGCAAAGATCGGTTGTGCAAATATCTGTTAAAACATTCGAGGAACTAGATTTTAGTGATAGCATAGCATTCTTAGGTTTTGCTATCTTATAATTGATACATTGAACAATTATTCAAATTGTAAATAGCTACCTACATCATTCCCAAATGGATGATAAGGGATCCTTACCTGATATGCTCCGATGAGATGGATGATAACAGCAAGATGTGCAATCTCAATGAGCCAAATGGGTTCCTGAAACCCGGTGAGAATATTTCCAGGGGCATCGTTACCAAATGCTGCATAACCAACGCAACCGAGAGATACATAGAACAATGTCGTGAAACCAATGCCAAAGATAGACGCTTTCTTCATCGTCCGATACTCTGGAGGCGGAGACTTAAGTGTATCCTACATAAGTATCAATGAGTAATGAATTTGAACTGATGAGAAATAATAGTCATGAGAATAGAAACATGAGAGAGTTGAGATATTAGTCATGATTTTAGTGCATCATTTCAAACTTCTCTTTGAAACATGTGTTACAAGAAAGTAAATGCGATTAGCATATCTTACCTGGATCTCTATTAGGACCATCGAAAAGGAATAAGCGAAAGCAATGTTCCCGAGTGCTTGAAAAGAACTCCAAAGCTTTGGGGCCAAGGAGACATTGCTCGCTCCCATCTGCGATCCAAGTAGAGTCCCTTTGAAGTGAGGGTGAGAAAAGAACTCCAACAAGCACAAACCTAATCCAATTAACGAATAAGCAAAAGACATTGCCGCGGCAATGTAAGAAAGCATTGTAACTTTCTCCAAGCTTGGGAATTGCGATAAGAATGCTTCGATTATCCCGAAAATGACGATGTGCAAGGTTCCAAAAATCTCACACGAAGCTTTAGGACCTTTCTTGCGGACACATATCGCCTTATCAATGGCCCTTCATGTAAACATGAGAGAGATTTAGTATATAAGTGTGTATATTAAAACCAAGGCAACCGAAAACATATCGAAAAAAAAAAGAATCAAAAGAAGCATTTAGATTCAGCAGAAAGGAGCTCACATCATACTCATAGCAGAAGTTATTGTGTATCCAACCATTGTTCCCCAAAGTAAACTGTACTGTATGAATCCACAGATCAAAATGTCTTTCTTGCCTGGAACAACAGATGAAAAACAATCATATACAACAACAACAATCAGCAAAATTGGTGTGATGTTCAGAATTTTATTTTTCTGAAGATATCCAAAGATGTATTTAAATAAGTTAATCCTATCAGAGTTTGTTGAAGTTGGAGTTAGCCTACAATCATCGTCGTTGTGAATCCATGCATGGTCTCAAATACTTGGGACAATCACAGCTCGATGATGGGACTAACGAAGCTCAATGGTGATGACGATAAGTTAACGACTATTATGACTATTAATAAGCTCAATGGTTATGCAACATCAAAGCAGTGTACAATTTGAAAACATTCATATGAAGATTGCACACAAGGGATAGAACAACTATCTCAGAGTTACCTAGAGATGCTCTTACAACATCCATGTACGTCTTGTTTCTTCTCCCATTTGTCGGATCGGGAAATCGGTAACAGTCTGCCAGGAGAATTGCAGTGAAATAAGTGATGAATGCAAAGAACACTAGCATGAGAGGACCCAGTATCCAGCCGAGTTGCGCAACACTCCATGGCAAGGTGAGTATGCCAGATCCTATAACAGCCGTAATTATATGAGCTATGGCAGTCCACACAGTCCCTGTAGGGTTGAAATAATTAGCAAATCATTAATATAGTAAGTGAATTTGTTTTAGATGACACTAAATTATAATTACAGAAGAAAAAAAAAACATAATGCCAGCCATCAAACACCTAATAATATAGTGAAACAGACATTTTCATTTCGATATATAGTCCTTTATCAGGTATTTAACAGTTGTAGATGAACTTCAAGAATGAAAATGGATATGTTCAAATTAGCTCCTTATATAACAAAAGAACAAGGGATCAAAAATCAATATTACCTGTTCTAACTCGATCATCTTCTCCAGCTACCTCCATTTCCATCTTACTGAATCAGGGATGATGGTTCCAAAGAGAAAAAGGGCAGGCAACTCCATTAATATTCACTCTCACATTAATTGTATGAGCACGCATCACAAATGCAAAAGCAGGAGCAAATGTTGCAGCTTACACTTGTCAACCTCTTTTATGGAGTCCAGAGCTTGCACTGTTGACTTTGAGCTGATGAACTCTCTGCATCTGTCAGATGCTTGTTTTATTGTGGCAGTGAATTTTTTGTCATCTGCTCTGCAAAAACACATAATGAACAAAAAAATGTGTTTATTGTCACTAATAGCAGCTAAATACTCAGGGTTTAAAACAAATTATCAGGTTTATCTGGCTCATAGCTAGCTAATCAGTAGCTTAAAAGCAAAGTAATTCTGAACATCTAATATCTGTAAGTAACTGAGCAACCAACTAATGTGTTAAGCCTACTTGGTGAAGTACCAAATAGAAGTTATATCAGAATGACTGTTTCTGAGATTCCCCTGTTGACTGTTGCATAAGAAAAGAGAAGCTGCAAAAAAAAAAAAAGTGAATCAAATTTTCTAGAGAAAAAAAGGAAAAACAAGGAGAGTATGAACATGTAACTATGACTAGCCACATCGATATGGAGGTTCGACAAGTAATGAGATTTATAAATTAAGTGACATGGTAATTTTAAAAAAACAGGTTAGAACTTAGAACTAATAACGGGATAAATAGGAAATTAGATAAATAAGATGATTTGAAATAGAGGCAAGCTAATAATGAGACAAATAGGAAATTAGATAAATAAGGTAATTTGAAATAAGGGCAAATTAATGACGAGACAAATAAGAAATTAGATAAATAAGATGATTTGAAATATTGACAAAATAAGCAGGTAATGATTGTAAAAGTATATGGAAATAAATAATATGTGAGCTAAATAGTTTTCAAGTGAGAATGATATTACCGTGTTGATGCGAGCCTCTTTGTAGATGTTGCCAAAAGGAAAGAAGTTGGATGATCAAAGTAAATCGTCGATGTGTAGATGTGTAGTGGACGTTGTGAAACGCTACAGAAGCACTTTTAGCTTGGGGATTGGAGAGTGTTAGCGTCGAGAAAGAACTCACAAAAATTAGAGTTTGGTTGGAAAAGAAGCTATAGAACACAATCCAAACTTCAACTCCGATACTAACTGATACAGCAAAGCAGACAAACAAAACAAGATCCTCACCTAAAGGAGTAAACTCTCACGAGAGAAGAAAAATGAAAATTCAATTAACCAAGATGATTAAGCTTATGGGATTCTGGACTCCTTTTATACAATAACAAATATGAAAATAAATATTCTAAATAAAAAAAATATGATAATTTAGTAGGTATTATAATTAATTCCTTATGTATTGTCTAAATAAAAAATACTAATTATCAAATAACAAATAAATCAAATCTCAAATTATTACAGTCGTTTTTTTCTTTAATATTTTTCAATTTATTTCCTTTTATTGTTGAAGTACCAATTTGGAATTTTCTTCAATTTCTTTTTTCTTCAATTGTTACCTATTATGATGATTTATGGGCAAAAATCAGGGCCGACTTCAATTTATTAAGGCTTATGCATAGGGCCCCTATTATATTCGAGCCCACCAAATTATATATATATATATATATATATATATATATTATATGAGTTCTGTTATCCTACACACCTTACCGTGCACAACCATGAGCACCTATTGGGGTGAATACATGCACATCCTTGCTCAAAAT
>JBBUKS010000008.1:13579333-13612220 GCA_038050645.1 Hedychium gardnerianum
GTTTTTTTAACCTGAAATTGGGCCGATATGGGTTCCACCCTATAAATAGTTGTAGATCTCTGAACGAGCTTCAATTTGATATATTATGTGTCTCATGGTTCAACCTGAGTCAAATTTTATGATCGTTTAGGATTTAACATTTACGTTGTAGCAGCTACGAAACCGTAGCTGTTGTAATTACGAAATTGTAGCTGCTACAACTGTACAGCAGCAACGGTTTCACAACTGCTATAATGTGAAAGTAAAATTCTAAACTTTCAGTGACCATAACTTTTTACTCAGATTGAATTACGAAATACACAATATATCAAATCGAAGCTCGTTCAAAAATTTACAATCCGTAACAATCTGATTTTAGCTCAAAAACACCATTTAAAGCCTTTTCGGAAGCTCCAAAAAATTTTAATCTTAAAAATATTTTTCCTATGTTATAGGAGCTACGAAACCATAGTTGCTACAACTAAACTGTCACACAATTATAATAACTATGATTTCATAATTAGTACAATCCTATGTTATAGGATAATAATAAGAATAATATTGGAGAATAGTTATTTCATTTTACAGAGGCATGGAGCTTATTTTTGATAAAAAATTAGGAACGCCCTTTTGAGTATTTAGAAAAAAGAGGTACTCTTTAAATTTTTGCCCATGATTTATTTCTTTCTCTGCATCACACACACACACACAACACACACACACACACATATATATATTCCGACTTCCAACAACTTGTCTTCCCCTTCGCTATGAAACCAATCTTATATAGATAAAGAGACAGAAGAAAATGAAACTGTTTAGTTATTTTTATAGTGTATCAGCCGTTGCAATGGCAGAAAAAAACACCCAGAAGACATTTAAGATAAATCTTCATATATTAAAGATGATCTGAAAGTGAATCTTAGCATGAACCATTATAATCATACACTTTAAGCAACTGACTGTTTAGAAACAAATTACAACACCCCAAGCCAGTAACAGATACAAACACACAGAGGGTAAACTGAATATAGTAGACATACTTGACAACCAGAACATACAACTGAAACATGACATGGGTGTAAGATGCATTATGGAACATGCATGTTACAGTCCAATACCTGACCCTAGAACATGCAACACAAGAAAAAAAACGAGTATCGTGTAAGATAATTATGGAATATAAATGTTGCAGATCATTTTGGAGCAATAAACCTGTACGAGGCATAAGAAATGGTAGAATTTGTCCAGCTATGATGAATTAATTCAGCCTTAGCTCTTTCCCCTGCAGCTCCTAGGGCCACATGCAATGGATAAAAGTGGTCCGGCCATGGATGTGCCATTCTAGCATTTGGTGCCTTCTCCATGTACTTGTTCACCTCATCATATCTACACCAATAAAAAGAACAAGCATGGGATGCAAGACTAGTTAAGATCATGGTCAACTGTTTTAGAGAAAAACCATTCCTTATTTTCATAAAATTCCTTACTTCCTGTCGAGAAGCGCCTCCTTGAGCCAGGTATCAAACTCCAAGGCCCATTTTGCAACAGGGCCATTCTCCCTACTCACGTTTCTCAAGTTGTGAGTAGCATTCCCAGAGCCAACTATAAGCACACCTTCATCCCTCAGCGGAGCCAATGCCTTCCCCATGTTATAGTGGTATGTGGCATCCATTTCTGTCTGAATTGAAAGTTGACACACAGGAATGTCTGCCTTGGGATACATCAGCATCAGTGGAACCCATGCACCATGGTCGAGTCCGCGGGAATTGTCTTCCTTCACACCACCAAAACCAGCATTCTGAAGCAGCTCCTTCACTCTCTTTGCCAGGTCGGGAGCACCTGGTGCAGGGTACTTCAGCTGCCACAACATCATATACCATAATTTTGTTTCTGCCCAATGTCAAGGATTCAACATGAAAAATTAACATGCCACGAAACCCTAGCTGGTTCTCTGGTATTGAATGATCTTATGGACGACAATCATCCAAAAGATCAATTTTTTAAAAGGGAAAAACACGCATGCCCTAATAACCCTACCCAATCGGTACAAGAAAACCAAATTTTAGCCGTTTCTCATTGTAAAACACATACATCGAACGAAAAAGAGAAGAGATCGGAAGAGAAAATAGAGAGAAAGAGACAAGGGACGAGGGGAGACCTCGTACATGCGTTTGGGGAAGTTGTAGAAGTCGTAGATGGTGTCGTTCGTCCCATCGATGACGTTCACGGTGGGGGTAGCTGTCTCCCAGTGCCCGGAGACGATGAGGATGGCCCTGGGCACCGCCGGCAGCACCTTGGACCGCCACGACAGAAAGAAATGCCTCGCCGGTAAGCTGTCGTCGATCGAGAGCGTGGGCGATCCGTGAGACAAGAAGAAGGTATCCATTCCCCCTCCCTCAACCTCCCCAATTCAACAAGACGGTGATCGCCGGTTGTCGGTCAACATTCAAATACTTTCCCGATTCTTCACCTACGACGAATAAACAAAGGGAGAATTGCATTTTACCCCAACTTTTATTATTCAATTACGAAATAACATTTAAAATTGAGTTAAAATTAAAAAGACACCTTTTATTTTTATTATTATAAAAAAATGCTCTCTATTAAAAAAATATTAAAAGAGTACGCATCTTACGAACTACTATTTTTTAATAACTTTTCGACATAAAACCCCTCTTAATAATAATAAATTAAGGGGTATTTTTGTAATTTTAGCCTTTCAAATTTCATTATTACCCAACACTTATTTACCTTACAATTACATAAATATACCATATATATAATAAATTAATTTATTGGTGCACCCACAAATTAAATTCTAGTGTTTTTTCTTTCATTTGTGGATTGTTAAAGAAGGTTAATTCTACCATCATTATCATGACATAATAATAAACTAATTTTAAGGTGCACCAACAAATTAATTTCTAGTGTTCTTTTTTCCATGAGTGGATTGTTCGATAATGTAATTAAACAATCATTATCCTGCTATAATCACATCAAGCTCTAGGAGACCATTTGATTTTCAAAGCCTGTTGCTTTATTATTATTTTTTCAAAAAAAAAATTATTTTTATTTTTAACTCTCCAATTCACAAAATATATATATATATATAATTTTATTATCTCATACAACCATCTATAAACAACCCTTGAGCGCTTAGTATTAAATTATTATTATCTTTTAATTTTTTAAAAATTTAGAGTTTAGGATTAAAAATTTAGTGCTTAAGTTAAAAAATAAATAAATAAAATAATAATTTAACACTAAATGCTCATAAATTATTCATAGATGGATATGAATAATAATAATATATATATATATTTGTTTGTTTCATCCAGGGCCACATTCGTGGGTGGCGTCTTAGGTTTTTTTTATATATTTTTTTTTTTGTTTAATTTTTTAAGATTCGGAATTAAGCTAATGAGATTTTAATTTTAGGATTTAAGAGTTGAGTTATAATATTAAACACACAAAAAATTTCAAATAAAAAAAATTAAATTTTTTTTGTGTGTGTGCACAAGTGTGCAAGATATCAAAACACACTCTCTTATATATATATATATATGTACTTTGATAGTCTACATACTTTATCTTGCATAATCATATGCATCTGTTGAGGTGATATAATCTTGATCATTAATCATCATCACACATATTTTGATCAATGATATGCAGGTAATCACCTCAATAGGTGTCCATGATTGTGCAGACTACCAGAATTCATATATATATATATATATATATGAATTTACATTTTTTCTCTATTTTATTATTTCAAAAACTAGTAAATAATAACAATAATATAATAACCTCTAAAATAATTTCCTTCCATAAACAATACAAAGTCAATAATAATAATAATAATAAAAATAATAATAAGAATGGCAACCACATCAAACAAAAAGAGATATTACCTTAGCTAAACTCTACACAAAGTATATTAGTTTGTAAGTTTCTTCAGGAAAAAAGATTATAAATTATGAACAAATAGAGAGAAAAGAGATGATTTCAGATAAAAAGTCACTCTCAGTCACTCTCACACAAAGAACAAATTTAGAGAAAGAAATATGAATCTAGATATACATTCACTTTAAGTTGGATTTCTAGTGAAAGGTACTTTTATACAGAATAAGAAACACAAATGAATGATAATTGAAGTGTTTCAGAGAGGTAACTTGCAAGGTTGTTAAAGTATCAATCACTCTCATTGCATCCATCTTTTTCCAACAGTACTTTCCGATTTATTATCTATAATATTATTTTAACTTGCATCAAAACTCAGCATCCTAAGCAAATGGATAGATGAAACATCAATGAGGAAGAACATGAACAGCAAGCAATTCTTTGAGATACAGATGTGATTGTCAAACATAAAGCATTCAGAGAAAGCACAAGTTACCAGCTATTCACTTCACTAAAAAATCTTGTCACTACATTTTTGAAACATTCATTAGACAATCCGAGTAGAGAAAAATGGTTTCGAATTGTTTTATTGGGCAGCAAGATCACTGAAGAGGTGATGCCATGATGATAATGCTGCAATCAAAATTTTGCAGAGAGCTAACATTTTTAAGACTCAAATGATACTAATTGATCTATCCAAACAGATTAGCATTCTCCACGTTGATAGAAATACATCGAAAAAGAAAAAAAGAAAAGTAATTTGATATCAATGAACAAAGACAGTTTACACTCAAACTCATTATAGTGCTGCTATCAGAATTTTGCAGAAAGTTCACATTTTTAAGACTCGAATAGTATTACTTGATCTATGCAAGCAAGTTAGCATTCTCCACATATTGATAGAGATTCATCGAAAAAGAAAAAGTGTAATTTGATATCAAGTGAACTTCCTAAGAGAGATTGTCATCAAAGAACAATGGAAACATTTCGCACCCGTAATCAATTAACCTCAAGATAATACCGCTGTAAGATTCGGCAGAAAGTTCATGTTTTTAAGAATCTCGTACACTACTAATCGATCTATTCAAACAGATTAGCATGCTCCATATATTCATCGTAGGAATGCATGAAAAAAAAAGGGGAACTTGGAACCAAATGAACTCGCTAAGTAACATCTCTATTCAAATCATTACCTAAGAAAACTAAGAAACATCACGAAAGCACATGTCGTCCGGCAAACAAGTTCTGCTAGACGAGAACAGTTCTGGAATTTCTTACTCGATCGGAAGGATCGGAGACGATGAAATCGAGCCGAGACCGACGAGCCTAAACGAGGAGGTCTTTTAGGGTTTCGTCGAAAGCGAAGAAACTACTTTTTATTAATTTAAAATCGTTCGAATACTCAAGCAAATGACCGCATAGCGCAGTGGATTAGCGCGTCTGACTTCGGATCAGAAGGTCGTGGGTTCGACTCCCACTGTGGTCGCTACTTTTTTTATAAATACAAATTTATATTTTTAAAACAAATTAAATAATTACAAAAAGTCCCACAAATATTTTATAAATAAAACTTACCCCTTAAAGATAACGATGGACAAAATAACATTTTAATAATACATATAAATTAAAAATAAATATATATAAATATTTTGTTTCTCTCGCGTGATGTGTTGATTAAGATGTAAAGTAATATTAAAAAATAATAAATTAAATAATATCGAATTTGATATATACACTCAAGTCTGTGTTTCCAAAGGAAACGCCATCTGTAATTACACGTTGACTTAATGCTTTAAAAATTGTATCATCCTCCATCAATCGCTCCCTTCAAAGTAAACACGATTTTTTATATTACATCAGGTTTTAGATGATGCAGCAGTAATAAACAAAGAAAGTCAACACTTAATATCTACCCCGCATAAACCATTATTTTAATGACGACAACATTTCATTTTACTCCCCCAAGTTATAATATTACGTTTTACCTATACTTTGCAAAATAGAAACCCCCTTCTCTACAACTCACTCTCATCCTGCATAATACTATAAAATTTAGGGGGCAAAATAACAATTAGGAAACTTATGGGAGACCAGAAGAATCCAAGAGTTTATGGCTAAGCATCAAGCTGTTTATGATTATAATAATAATAATTATAATAATAATATTTTTTTTTCTGTCTCCTTCGATGTGTGCTCAGTCATTCAATTATTGAGATAAATATGGGATTAATTTTATGATTGGTGGTCAACATACATCAAGACTTTTATCACTAAAAGCAAAAAAAAAAAATAATAATAATTAAATGAATCAAAGTCAAATTATAATTCAGATAGGGTGAAAGATCATCTATCTTAAATTAATAAAAAAGTAAAAAAAAGTAAAAAGACACTAATTTAGTGAAAAATTTAACCTGTTAAAAATATATTATTGAAGTAATAGAAGGAGAAACAGAGATAAATTTAAGATAGAACTGTCATGGGACTCTATCCCAATCTCAAAAAAAAAATGACATAGATATTTTATAATTTACAATTTGACATTACAAAAAATGGATATGTTTTTATTTTTGTTTGTTCATTTTATTTTTATGCTTAATCCATTCCTTCCATGTCTAAAACATAATTCATCTTTAATTTTAATTTTTGAATCCGTCTCTAATTAAAATATATATGTTGGATCGAGAGATAGAGAGTAGATATCGATCCTTAAACTTTTTAACTCACATTATGTGTTAGTATAGTACTTCAATTATTTGAGGTTATTGTAATGATTCTTGGCTTGAGGGTTGGCAAAGTCGATTTGATGCTATTTTCGTTAGGTTTGTTATAGTTTTAAGCCTAGTATTTTGCCCTAACAGTAAAATATTTATATATCGATTCTTAATTATGATGTATTATAGAATTAATTTTTTCTAGTGAAAAGATAATTCTATAATACTTGTTATAAAGTAATAAATCATTTACACTTCTAAATTTATTATAATGATGGATGATTTTTTTTATAAGATTAAATTAATCATTTTTATGATCATTAATAGATTAATTAAATTAATTTTCATGATTTATTTCTTTCGTTTTAATTTTGAAATAAATTGACGAAGACATTAAGGATGAATATTTCATCTTTGGTCGCTACTAATAGAACCAAGTTAAAGCGAAATGCTTTGTCATTATGCTAAATATGGTCCGAATTAACAAGAAAGACCCACCACTTGTTTACTTGGAGAGAAAGCACAGAAGAGAGAGAGAGAGAGAGAGAGAGGTGACTGAGCTGAGCTCGCCAATTGCGCATACAATAATGTTCATCGAGATTAAACAATTCTCGGGAGGCAGAGGCCGAATGACGATATAATCATGGCAGGACAAGGAAGAAGAACCAGTACAATCGTTGACCTTCCTCGCCCTCAGGCCTTCTTCACCTTCCTCGTCCACGGGGGATTTCGCATGGCCAGGACGAGCCGGCCGGCCGACCCAGAGCAAGCCACGAAGAGCACCAGGCCGCCGGAGACGAAGGGAGGCGAAGGTGACAGAGAAGGGTGGTCGGAGGTCAGGACGGCACTGGAGGAGCTCTCCTTGTTCAAGCTTGAGGAGAACAAGGCATCTACCATGGCCCTTCTTTCTGCCTCCAATCTGCTGCTCCACCTCCTCGGTCTGCTTCATTGTGTTTGTTTGCTTTCTGAAGAAGGAATTTTTCATTAATTCTTTTAATTCTTCTTCATTTTTTTGTTTGTTTGTTTGAAAAAGAAATTAGGGGAAATTTTTCTGGCTGTTTGTTTCTGCAGATAAGATTGGTCCTACTATGCTGGTGCTAAGGCAAGACATACAGACAAACATTGAGGTATCGAAACTTTTAGTATTATTTATTGGCATTTTGGGATCTGAAAATTTTGTTTCTGAATCCACTGTTTCTGTTTGTGTTTGGTTCTTCATGAACATTCTACTTAGTTTCCCTAACTTGTAGAAACTTTAGGATGGAAACTTTTCAGGCATTTTAGTATTATTTTATTGACATTTGAGAGCTG
The DNA here is from genome assembly GCA_038050645.1 of Hedychium gardnerianum. Classification (NCBI taxonomy): domain Eukaryota; kingdom Viridiplantae; phylum Streptophyta; class Magnoliopsida; order Zingiberales; family Zingiberaceae; genus Hedychium; species Hedychium gardnerianum. Next base: position 13,587,241 of record JBBUKS010000008.1, read on the forward strand.
AAAATTTTGTTTCTGAATCCACTGTTTGTGTTTGGTTCTTCATCAACAATCTACTTGGTTTCCCTAACTCGTAGAAACTAAACTTTAGGGAAAAACAAACTTTTCAGGCATTTTAGCATTATTTATTGGCATTTGGGAGCTGAATTTTTTTTTTCTGAATCCACTGTTTGTGTTTGGTTCTTCATCAACAATCTACTGTTTATAGAAACTTTAGGATAATTTTTTTTTCAGTCATTTTAGAATCGATAGCATTTTAGAGCTGGAAATTTTATTTCTGAATCCAAATTTGTGTTTGATTCTTCAGAGTCTCCTTCACGAGATGGTATCATTTCGATAATGTACTTAATTTCCTTGACTTGTAAAAGCTTTAGGATATACAATGAAATGTTGAGGTATTGAAATGGTGAGTTTCTTTAGATTTCAAAGCTTATATATGTCGAAAGGAAGGAATTTTATTTTAGTATGATCCAGCTCGCTTTAATGATTCAATGATCATTGTCAAAGTTCAATGATAGATTCTAGATTCAAAAGAAGTGAGAATTTTGATATTTCAAGGAAAACTAGTCACCACTGTAAGTCTCCCTTGAGCTAGTCGATATGAGAAATTGTCTTTACGCGTAATGATGTTGCTCCCCGTTGTCAATGCAACAACTATTCTTAGGGAATGTTCTCGGGTTCTTCGTGATGAAATTTGATAGAATTGCTATTCCTTCAATTGGTTAAATGTTCTTGGGTTTACTCTATGATACATCATTATTCTGATATAAATAGATAGATATTGAAATAATCAAAACTTTGGTCCAGAGAGTGGAGGAGGTACTCATGTTGGATCCAGACCGGAATTCAAGTTTAGTAGAGATAGTGAAGAAAGAAGTAGCGGAAGGCACTTCGAGAAAAGCTGGAAGTTGTTCGAGAGCGACTCTTTGGCTCACTAGGTACAACCACGAAAATGGATTCAACTTTCGCGGAAAACTCAAAAATATCTAATGAATATCTTTCTTTTCTTGGTGTTTGAATAGGTCTATAGTTTTTGGTTTAACTTTGTTACAAAAGTTGGACAAGAACCCTGAATTAAAACTCGAGCAAGTGGTGGAAGAAGCATACGGCGAGGTCCTGAAGCCGTGGCACGGTTGGATCTCATCAGCTGCTTACAAGGTAACCACTACATTTCTATAAGCCGGTTGGATATGTGGTCTCACAATGCTGATAAAATGAAGTTTGATAATCGACAGATAGCCCTAAAACTGGTGCCCGAAAGGGAAGCCTTAATCAAATTGCTCATGGGTCAAGAACAGAATTATGAAGCTCTGAGGCAAGATATCAAGAGCTATGTGTCAGTGATTCAGCCTCTTTTAGATGAAACATGTGCCCTCTTGGTGAGTAAATTCCTTCCGAAACCGACTTCTTTCTTCTTCTGTAAATTGTGTTTATCGTTCGGAGTTCATTGATCACAATGTGCTTTGTGATGAATTGGTGCAGAGGAATCATCAGTTGGACAAATTCAAGTCGACATAATGATCTGCCATTGTCTGTATATTTCATGTAGATAAAGTGAGGGAGAATTGTATAGTCAGTTTGTGTTTACTGTCTGCTTACTTGGAAGCGTTGAATAAGAAAAAAAAAAGAAATTGTTGTAGATGTTGAACTACTTACTAAAAGAAGAAACACAAGGTATATTTATTTCGTGTAAAAGATTTGATATGGAATTATATTGGTTTAGGACACTCAATTAAATTTTAATTATTGTAAAATGCTAAAACTCTGTAGGAGAATTGGATTTCCATTCGAGCGAAAATGAGATTACTAAAAAGAAGAAAAAAAAAGATTTATTAAAATATTAATTAAGAAATATTAAAATTCTTAAACTGAACTGTTGAGTTTTGGAATTTCTCAAAAAGTTGCACTAAACTTTTTAAAAATGTTTAGAGAACCTCGTAAGAAACTGCCTTAAATCATCACCAGCAGAGTTTCTTGCAATCTAAGATAAGATCCCATGATCGTAGATTCAGTGACGTAAGCAAGATCTATGTCCAATCTCTCCACCCACAAACTCAAACGCAACGTCTCGGAAACAGGCAACAGGCGAGCCGGCGGCCGCAGCCGCCTTTCCTTTGGAATCCTCTGGCCACTGCGAGAAAGTGCGGCGGCCGTCAATTTTTCGGCCGCTACTTTTTTTGGATTCCTAAAGAATCTTGTTTGGATTCTGCCACCACATCTCGTTGGAAAAAAGTAGAACACAATAATTTATGCCTTTTTTGTTTTCCTTCTTTAAAAAAACTTTTTCTTTGAGATGGAGATCGCATTTGGCTAATCAAATTTGGCTTCTTTTTTTTCTAGTTCTGAAATTTATTTGCTTTCTCCCACATGTTTGTAAAGATTCCACCATAAAAAGTGAGTTGAAAATAAGAAAAAAAAAGGAAAGATAAAAGGTGGGTAGGTGCAAGTGCATCATGTTTAACAATTGAATTTGAGTTTTAAATTTGTTTAAAATTATATAAAAAAAGTCAATTGATTTGGAACTTGGCATGTGATCTTTTCCATTAAAACTTTTGTGCTTTACTACTTAAATAATTTATTTGGGGTCCCGCGACAATGGTGCGATGGTTAGGTCCTCCAATGATTAATCAAAAGGTTTAAGGTTCGAATCTTATCTACGACGCATCGTAGGAAATTTTTTCTCTAATGAAAAACGGGCCTTAGAATACTGGTCATTTGGATGAGCCTCCATTAGCACTTCTCGATTTATCCTGGTGGCCGGTGAAAATTTTCCGTGGGGTCGGGCCGATCATCCCAGGTCCGACGTTACCCGATTTAATTAATTATTAATTTTTTAAATAACTTATTTGGACTCATAAATTTACTTTGAAAAGGCATTCTTAGAGAATACTTGTATAATTATAATTTAGTAAAAAACTAAAGATACTAAATAGGACATATTAATTTTTTTTAAAAAAATATTATAAATAATATAAGTTATCCATTAAATTTATTAGACAAAAATTAAAAAGAAGTCCCTTTTCATTAGAATCGTTAAAGGAAATATTTTTTTTTCATTTATTATTAAAAAGATGTCTGATCTTGCCTTTATACATTTTACTTTTTAAAATTATCCTTATTTTTTACATTATTATAGTAGTTATAAATTCATAGTTGCTATGTATTTATAATAACTACGACATCGTAACTATTACATAATTATAATAATTATGATTTCGTAATTATTATAGCTATTCAATTGTAACAGTTATGATCCTGTAATTGCTACAACATAATACTGATTAATATTGTCAGAAATAAATTATCTATATTATAACAATTATAATTAATAATTGCTATAACACGATATTGATCAAAAATAAATTATCTATATTACAAGAGCCATGAATTATAACTTTCACAACATAATTTATTTATATTGATTAGAGTTGAAATATTCATGTTATCATAATTATTATAATAACGTAAAAAAAATTGAAAAAGTAAAGGATGAGACATCCTTTTATAATAAATAAAAAAGAAACTAATGTATAAAAAATATAAGATACATTCTTTTGATTTTTTTCTAAATTTATATGAATCAATCTTATTAATATTCAAACTAATTTATTTATAAATGTTCAATGATTACAAACAACATAAAATTAAAAAAAAAACACATACATAATAACTCTCCTAATTAATTAACTACTTAATACATAAATATTTCATTTCGCCCACTCTACGTTACTTTTCCTTTTTCAAAATGCTCTTTTGATTTTCAATTATTAGATTCCATCTAAACCTTTTCACAGAATTTCAGTTTGACATAGAGATTCTTCGGGACAGATTTTGAAAATAAATGGGGCATTTTGATAATTTGAGATTTTTAAGAGAAATTTTGTCAAAGGAGGTAAATTACAGGGACGACATTGAATTTTCCCTATCCTTGGAACGGCCGGTAAACCTTGATGTCGCTCACGACTCCAGCGATCGAGCCGGCGGCCGAGGCGATGGTGATGACGAGGCACGCGAGGCTCAGAATCTGGAGGCACACCCACCTGGTGCTCCACCGCTCCACCTTCCTCTGCACGATGTACATCTCCACCGGGAAGTACACCGTGAGCGGCCAAAACCCCAGCGCGCCCAGCAGCCCCACCACGTCGTTGAAGAACGGCAGCATCATCGACACCACCGTGGTCGCCGCCGCGAACCCCGTTCGCCACGTCACCCTGAACAGGTTGATCTTGTACTTGTACCCCTTCCCGCCCGTCCACAAGGGCATCTCGATCTCGTTGCAGACGAATCGAGAGTCCGGCCATGTCGCCGCCGCCCACTTCTCCACGAAGGCGAAGAGGGGCTGGCAGTAGACCTGGTAGGCGCCGACGAGGTGGACGACGATGGCGACGTTGGCGATGTCGAGGAGCCAGAAGGGGTTGTAGAACCCGAAGCCGGTGAGGAGGTTCCCCGGCGCCAGGTCGCCGAAGGCCGCGTAGCCCATGCACCCGCAGAGCATGTAGAAGACGGTGGTCACTGCCACGCTGATCACCGTCGCCCTCTTCATCACCTTCGCTTCCGACGGCGGAGGCGCTTTGATTGTGTCCTGAAATCGTTCGTCAAAATGCCAAATTGAGTGTCTACACACACACGCACGCACACAAACTCTGTTTTCTCAATCGAAACCTCTCTCATTTCGATCAGGTACCTGGATTTCAATGAGGATGATGGAGTAGGAGTAGGCGAATGCGATGTCGCCGAAGGCTTGGAAACTGCGCCAGATTTTGTCCATTTGGCCGACGGCGGCGATGCTGATTCCGGTGAGACTACCTCTGAATCCGCCATTTTCTGGTAAAAGAAGAAGAAGAAGAAGAAGAATCTAAACCCCCGAACTTATTTCCTATGGAACCGAATCGAGTTGGACGATCCAACTGCAGCTTACTTATCACTTGGACGATGCCGAGCCCGAGGCCGATGGAAGAGTAGGTGAAGGACATGGCGGCGGCGACAATGGACAGCCACCAAATCTGGTCGAAGTCACGAATCTGCGAGAAGATGATCTGCACCACACCGAACATGATCATGTAAGGGTTGCTGTTTACTTCACAGGGGGCGTCGGCGTCGTCTCCATTCTTGTGGAAGCAATTCGATCTTTTCACAGCCCTGTTTCGACACAAAACCAACCTCAAACACTTTGCCTTCCGAGGCAGATAGCTCGATGACACAACTGTTCGATCAATTTACTCACACCATGCTAATGGAAGCAGCGATGGTGTACCCAATCGCGACTCCGACGATGTTGAGGTACTGAAGACAGCCGCACAGCTTCACCTTGAAGCCATCTGTTTGAAAATGGAGGTTAGTAAAGACTGTAATTTTACAGAGTTTGCTTCTCTTTTTTTCGGTGAATACCAAGGTTGGCACGGACGGCGTCCATGTAGGTGTAGTTGCGCTTGCCGGCAGAGGGATCACCGGAGCGGTAGCAGTCGGAGAGGAGAGCGGATGTGTAGTAAGTTACGAAGGAAAAGAGAAGCATGGCGGCCGGGCCAGCGACCCATCCGAGCTGACCGACGGCCCAGGCCAAAGAGAGCACTCCAGAGCCGATGACCGCAGTCACGATGTGAGCGCTTGCAGTCCAAACAGTGCCTGTGAAGATGATAACTTGAGAACAAAAATCTTCAGAAACGGTGGAACTGAAGCCGTCTGTGATTTCTTACCAGTCCTCTTGAGACGGCCATCGTCGTCGAAGCACTCCGAAGCTCCCTGCGAGAGGCCAACTTCTAGAGTTGCCTGGTGGCAGTAGTTGGCAGCACCGATCTCATCCATCTCTGTTCAATTCAGTGAACTGCAGTTGTTGCGCTTCAGTTTTTGCACTGGATCTGAGGAGCTCTTTATAGTAGCAAAATGGCAATAGTGAACAGAGGCAACTAAGGTGGACTCAGTGGATTCCATCAAGGTACCACTACTCATCTCTCATTTAAAGGTGATGACCACCATAGCCTTTATGTCTCACCAGTGACCTCCTCGGATTGCTAATGTGCTTGTAGTATCCCCACTCCCATTAACTCGTAGGTAGGTTGGGGTGGGGGCAGTGGCAGGAAGCTTCCAACTGAAAAATGATAACAGTAACAGCAACACGAGAATCCAAGCTCAAATGCATCAGCAAGTAACTGACTGTAGAAGCTTGTTGGTCCAGAGATTTAGTATTCAATTATGTTTTAGAAGTTGCTATTACTCAAGGGCAATCAAATCATACAAACACTGAATGAAAATTATCAAAATTTATTTATAAAACTATGCAGAGGGAGGTTCAGGGCATCTACAGTGTTACAGTGTGTTTGTTTCAGACTCTGTTGGTCGCCACATTGACTTCTGAGCATACAACAATCCTTCTTTGTCCTTTGAGTATGTCATTCGGATTTTCCAGTGAAGAGATTTAGCAAGATTCTCTATAGAGGAAATTGTATCGACATGGTCTCTCACAATCAGATTTCCTCCGGGTCTTAGCATCCGGTCTACCTCGACAATTACAGGCAATATCGGGCACCTATAACATGACATCAAAAAGTTAGCAAGTGAGGAATGCAAGTTTGAAGCATGTATTTATATTCATCGATATCATCAATTTGTATAAGTTGCAAGCATTGGAACTTATTCAAGCATTTTTTTATGTTTGGTTGCATAAATATCCTTTGGATACCCATTGCATAGACCTGACACACCTATCAAATTTGGGAGTTGGGCGGTCAAACAAGCTGGTTGAGTTATATAGGCTGGTTGTTGAACATGTTGTTGGGTCAATTGTGTCAATCTAGTTGAACAAGTGGAGTGAACAACTCAGATTGGATGAGTCAAGACAAGAAGGTGGGCTAGATTGGTTAAATGAGCTAAGTCTAGATTTAGTGGGCAAACTTATTAAGTCAAACTAGATCGAGCAAGTGGACTGATCAATCTAGTCAAATTAGGTAGGGTAGGGTGCCATTCAAATTGTGGGATCAGGTGTGGTTTAAGTTGAATGAGTAGTTAGATTAGAAAAAACAATCGAAGCGCTAATAGGACAAATCAGGTCATGGGCATAATAGATGAGGCATACCTATCTCGGCAGAATGTAGGAACTAGGCAAGTGGAACAAAATATTTTACATTGTGAAAAGTATTTTTGTTTATTCTTTATAATTTCCTATAATTATTTCATGTTTAATTCTATGAACAATTTGAGGAATGTTTATTCCTAGGAATATCATCATTACCAAAACTTGCAAATCTCAATTATTTGGGATTAACTTCATGAATCATATCTTAACCATGAATATAGTTAGTTTAATGTTCAGGATTGAGCAATAACTTTAGTGGGTCGGTTTTATTTTAGAAATCCAAAAGGTTGCAGTAAATAAATCTACTAGAAATAAATTCTCTTTTAACTCACTAGCATAATTTTTCCACAAGAGTTAAAAATACTAGTTTGTGAAAGATTAAAATAGACTAACCTCTTCTTCAGTTTGGAGAATAGATGGTCTGCATGGAGAAGATCATATGTTCTCGGGTAGGTGCTAAATGATTCACACCAGTCATGATAGAGTCCGAAGAGCCCGCGATCATAGATAATGGGAAGAGTGTCAGGTGAATCAGGTGAATCAATTGAGACAATGTTCATCACCCAGACCTTCATCTCTTGCAAAGCTGCAGCAAAACTGCAAACAAACCGAGATTTTCACTAAATCTTTGAAGGTGACAAAACAAAATGTAACTAACAAAAGGAGGGCAATAAAGAGAAACCAGATGTATCGACCAGCCTACCCTCCATAAACAGATCTCATGTCCATGACATTCCTCACACTAGACCAGTCGAGACCAATTCCGTTAACATACGATTTGCTAACCACATGTTTCCAATGTTCATAGTCTGCTGTAAAGTCTTGTGGTGCAGGTCTACCATAAACGCCAATTTGAGAAGTGTTCAACCAGTAAGGTGTTTTCTCAAGTCTTGCCGGCCAATCATACGGCCAAACCACCCCATGATTACTAGAATCGACTGGCAACCTGTGCATGCATGCTTGCAGTGGGACATACCTGTAAAGAGAATAATATAGAAGGCGAACAGAATGAGACACAAAATCCAGAAAATTTGAACCAAATTATATGTATAAATAACTTATGGCGATAATAAGCATACCAGGCTACGTCTGGATCATCAGATTCTTGACATATAGGAGGATTTTGTTCTGCTCTTTTATCATAGCAACTATTGTCAGAAGGTTTTCTGTAGATAGCTACGCCAATATTGTTTACTTTGTCTTTTCTTTTAGCTACCATCTTCCAGCACATTGATTTTGTCAGTGCAGACGTGGCTGTAATAGTTAGTTGCCCAGAAAAAAAAATAGTTAGCAGCGTATAAAAGATTTTTGCTCTAAACTTAGAGGGGGATAATTGCATAAAGTTCTGGTTAATGCAGAAATATGTTTCTTGAAGTAGAGAAACTTATGCGTTTTGAACCCTAGTTACCCGTGCAAAAATGCAAGTTCACCTTTAATATTTTATCTGCTAATTATATATCCCTCATAAAGTAACCTTGGTAATGAAACTCATGATAGTAATTGAACAAAACAAATGGTTGTGCGATCTGAACCCTATTTATTCGAACATAAATATGAGTTACCTTCAAGCCAAGGCTTGATTAACATTTTATCTGCTAATTATATATCCCTAATAAACTAACTTTGGTGATTAAATTCATGATAGCAATTGTACAAAACAAATGGTAATTTGAGGCCACAGAACCAAGTTGCACTATTGTGGAGGATTCGAAAACATAATCGTGTTACAGACCCATGGCAATCAGCATCTATAATAATATGATTGTTACGTGCAGTGAGGAAGAATTTACACTAGTTAAAACATACTTTCATTCCCCAACTCAAACTAGATTTTCATCAATAGAAAAAAAATGCTAAGTTCAGGCCTGACAAGGAAATTCATTTTACAAAATATGACATCTTTATGAGAAATAAACTTAGAAATTTTACTGCATTAATTCTGCCATAAAGTAATTGTTACCCTTAAGTATCTTTAGACCTAGTCGTTGAATCTATTTTACAATAACAACAAAAATATTCATAACCTAACAATCAGGCAACTTTGCAAGTTTTACCTTGCCAGATCCCCATATCTTCAGGCGACTTTTGGTAAACTGGAGTTGCAGACCATACAAAAAAGCCACCAGGACGGAGCAAGCGGTTCAACTCCAACAAAAGCACACCACCTGCAAGCTTCAATGATAAAGATCCATGCAAATGTTCCATGTAATACAGATCATTTTAGTTTGAGGGCAATCATCACCTTCAATATGCCATGGTACTCTACAGCGTGCACAGTGTATGACATCAAAGACCTTGCTTGGAAATGGAAGCCTTTTTGTGCCCATCACAGCTGATACAGCTGGAATGCCCCTCTCAAGAGCAAATTGCACTTGGGCTTCATGCTCATCTTTGGGAGCAAATGACAGAGTAAGCACACCTCTTTCAAAGAGATAACCTCCAAAGCTAGCCACTCCACAACCAACATCCAAAATAACACGACTTTTTCTCCCCCAAGCCAAATCTGGCCATGACTGCAAATTTATAAGCCAAACGTGCAATGTGATAACAGTTAGTAAGAACTGCCTCCTGAAACAAAACTCAAAAAGACTTCTTTTTTTTTTAAAAAAAGAAAAATAAATTATAGCAAAAACCATTGAGCTTTTTAACATATATAAGATAGGACTAAAGAAAAGGGACAGCATGCCATCAACCAGAAAAGCAAGAAAAGAAATTCATTCAGGTATCAAAAGTGATCATCCAGAAACGGAGCAAACATGGAAAAGAGAAAAGATCGGTTGTCAGTATTGAACCTCTTGAATAAAATCAATGTAGTGAAATGCACCACGCTTAAACTGAGTTCCACCTCCTGGAAAACTGATATGCTGTCCTGAAATGTTCGCCCAATTTTGGTGCCCTTTATATGCTACAAGCTTGGTGTGCGGAACATTATTATACCATATCTGTAATACAGTGATAAACTCAACGAATAAACCTTTTACTGAATCAGAGAGTGTGTGTGTGAGGGAGAGATGCAAAAATAATAAAGTTAAAAATGATACCTTGTCCCTGCTCTCCGGCCACTTGATTGACTGTTTATATCCCTCAGGAAGAGGAACAAGGCATGTTGGGGCCTGTTCAGGGCAGTGTCTCTCCCTGTGTTCATAGTGCTTGGTACTCCGGAGTTTCTTGAGAGCTTCCTCATTGTCAAGACACGGAATGTAATCTGCTCTTGCAATGACATTACAAAGTTTCCAGTTGTGACCTGTGATCTGGTCCTCTGGTGAGGATGCTTCTACCACCTCCTCATCCTTCGACTCTACTACATGTGTAGACCCATTCTGGCTACCGATCTCGTTCAAACTTTCTGACTGATTCTCAGTAGGAAAATTCTCAACCGTCTCCTGAGATCCAACACCGTCAGACTTCTCATCCTTCTGTGGTCTGTCTTCATTTTCCAGCACCATATCCTCAAATGTGTCTCCGTTCCTCTTTGAAGGCCCATCCTCTTCCTTGGAATCCGATTTCTGTTCAACAATGTTCTCAGGATCTCCAGTATCCCCACTCCTGACATCATCGGTGCTTGAACTATCTAAAGATGAAGTAGAAGCTTTATCTTTGACCTCCGATCTGGGAATTATATAAGATAGATCTTCAGGGCCTATGTTGGAGGAAGTCAACATCCATATTCCAACCAAGCACAGACCAACAAACACAACGATTGCTGCCTTCATACAGCATGAGGATGCTCTCCTATTCTCCGCCAGTGTGTTTTTTCCAAATGCCAAGTTCGTTACCCTTAAATTCACCTGCTAATTAGCTACCAGCATTAAGTCACTTCGAGCAAAGTAAGGAGATCTTTTCACATATTAGAAAAAAATAAAATAAAAGATAAGATTAACGAAAATTGAAAAGCCCGATCTCCTTGATTCAAGAAAATTATCGACATAAGGCTCAGCTCAGGTACCAAAACCTACACTCCTTTCTCGAATTACAATTTTCGATTTTCCCAGGACCTGAACTTAACTCTAATTGGCAGCTAAATTACCTGCGATCATCAAATCGAAGAATAAGGAGTCGTGGAAGTACCGAAACAAGCGTAGAAAACCCCGATCTCTTCGAATCCGCCGAATTTCTCACAATTAACCACTCAACTTCAACAAATCGAGAACAAGGAAACGCAGAACCACCTAAAAAACTATGATTTCACCGAGGAAGAGCAATCTGCTTCGATCACTGAAAGCGAGAAAGAAAAATCATACAAAAACGAAAGCGATCGCGGATCCAAGCACAAGGAGTGAGTGATTACCAGCGATCGAGACGAGGGTCTCGCCGCCGACCTCCCTCGGGCGGAATCCAGGGCGGCGACGATCGCTGGCGACGGGAGAGGGATTCCCAGGCATCTCTCGGCATTTATTTATAGAGAAGTGGAAGAGAAACGTTCTGACTGAAGCCGAACCAACCAACTAATTTGTCTTTAAAGAGAAGCGCCGTTAACTAGAACGGAGACGAAGCCAACGGCGTTCTCCTCGACGTTGGACCGTAAGTTGACCCGCTGACTCAACTTAAGTAAGAAGAAACGGACAGGTGTCGAGAAACTTAACGATAATGATTTGTTTTCATGCGTAGGAACAGGATAACAAACGTTGTTCATTAGTAGCAGCGAGTCACGTGCGTGTGTGGGATTTCAACGGAGAAATAACTATTTTTGGCAATTAATCAGAGGGCCGCTATTGGTCCGGGCCTCGGTTTTCCTCTCCATTTCCACTCAAATCGTTGCAGAGTGGACGAGGTCGGGCGAACGCGAGCGGTTCCTTGAGTTCGAGAAATCTAGGGTTTCGACCATGGCCTCCACGAATCCCGTCGCCCCGAAGGCCAGCGATCATGAATCCGAAGGTTCGGTGCAGAATACCGCTGACATGACGGCGTTCGTTCAGAACCTTCTCGTGCAGATGCAGACCAGGTTCCAGGCGATGTCTGAGGGAATAGTCTCGAAGATTGATGAAATGGGGAGCAAGATCGATGAACTGGAGAAGAGCATCAATGACCTCAAAGCCGAGTTGGACGCGGAACCCACGGCGAAGTCGAATCTCGAAGAAGGCAAGCCTTCCGATGAATCTTCATGAGTGAGCCACATTGGCAGATTGATGGCATTGTCTGAATCAGGTCAACAGTGACATCTAGCTGTGGTCCTCTTGAGTTATCTTTCATGAGTTTGTGTGAGGATTGTTTTCTCTTGTATGCATTCTAATTTCAGGTGTTTTCGAGATGAACTCCATTTCAGAACTTGAGAAAAGCGCGTTAATCAATATTTCTATTAGTCTACTCATAAAAAAAAAATTGTAACCTTTAAGAATGGGTTTCCTCTAATATTATTGTGCTTCCAGTTCATCATATTCATATGCTTCATTGTCACAGGGTATAGTAGTGCCAAATTGCTTAAGGTTAAGCTGTTGATTGAGGTAAAATCTTAATAAGGTAGACGGAGGGAGAATATTTTTAGTGTTTTATTTTGCGTTATGTTGTGTCAATATCATTATGTGGACAATTAAATTCTTGACTCTTGCAACAATATGTCATCTTGCTGCTTACTTACCATAGATTGTACATCATCAATAAGGATTTCAAATGGTTTGAATCATCACTTGTGTATTTTTTTTTCACAGATATTTTTCTGTGCTCACTTACATGAATAGCGTTCAGGTAATGCATATGGATTTTCACTGGTGCCCGTTATTGGGGATATTGTTTTAACTTGGACTCTATGCTGCTCTATTTTGCTGCCTTGCTACCTCTACAAGACTATGCTAGCAGAGTCTTCTTTATCTGTATTACAAGAAGAATCATGAATCTTTTGCTTTTCGCTGGCTGTGTTTAGACTAAACTATATGAATTTATGCTAACTGAGCTGCTGATTTTTATCAGCAACCTAATGCATATTACTTTTATTCTCATCTTTAATAAAGCAAAAGGTGAGATTTTGCTATCTCATTAGATATGTCATTAAGTTCCCAAGTTCCCCATGTAAAGTAATGTAGTTAGCTTTTGGTGTTATCTTTCTTGAGTCTTTGACGGCATTGATTGGAAATTAAAAAGTTTTAGCATCAACAAAAACTTGATCAACTCATCCATGAGATGGACAAATAATCATTTTTAAAAACAATGTCAGCTGCAATGTAAAGTTTGAACTTTGTCCTCAAAGTTCTGGTTTACTCTTAGAGGATTTTGTTACCCTACTTATCTTATGGTGCTCACCTTGTGTGCACCATAAGGATTTTTTTTTCTTTAATTTTTTTTAGAGCTTAGGGTTTAGAATTTATGGTTTAGTCTTTAGGGTTTAGGGTTTAGGTTATAGTATCTAAGCCAAAGAAATTTAAAAAAAAACTATACATGGTGCACACAAGGTGAGCATCATAAGGTAAGTAGGGTATCAAGCCTCTACTCTTAGATACCATAGTGAGGAAGTTGATTTGATTTCATATGTAGCATAATTACTTTATATTACATGGCAACTTTTGCAACAATGATTTTAGCTGTACCAGCAATTTTTTAGCAAGGAGTTGGAATTGTGGACTGGTTATGCTCACACCTGTTTGTTCCTTGTCAATTGTCCTCAGTGATTACTTTTTCAAGTTAACAGTGTTTGTTTTCACATCCATTCTACAACTAGCTATTACATTCAATGTGGCAGACAATCTTAACACAAATCATTATCTAATTTATTATTTTTCTCAGAGTGCCCATCGTTCTTTAATGACTTATGTGACTTTGTTAGGCTGTACATTCTTGTTATCTTCAACATAAGCTCTCAGCATCCAGTGTTACCTCAAAGGCGGGAATACAAACTGTGTACCCTTTGCCATTGAATAGAGTTTCTTCCCATTATAAGTTGCAAGGAAGATGAAGTTTAGACTTTAAAGTCGCACCATTGCTTTATAGAAGTCCTCAATAGTTTGAAGGTTTATATGGTAGAGCTAAACTTGATCTCCTTACATGGGGCAAGTCATTCTGCTCCCATATGTGTTATATCTATTTACTCTAAGAATGGTTCTGTTCATATACAAATGTGTCTTTATTGTTTGTAGCACATTTATAATATTGGTTTGGGGCATCAAGTTAGCTATATGAATTTTGAGATTCTGCTATTAGTACAAAGTAAGCTATGATATTTGATGATACTAATAACAACTTTGATTAACTCCACTGCAGACAGCAAGATTGATTATTAACTTATTATCTTCTATCAATGGATACTCCAAATCGATAAACATACACACTAGATTCTAACGGTTGACTTGGTTCTGGGACAACAACTATTATAGTAGTTAATCTTACAGCAATGCTAAGATTGTTAGGCAACTTTGAGAAGGATGTGCCATGACTTGTTTTCATCAGGCCAGGAGCCAGAAGTTCTTCTGCCATCTTGTGCTGACCAGGTAGCCACCCACTCCCATGCTTTGCTTCCTCACAGCCATCGTAAGGCACTGAGCTTCATTAATGCACTGCTCTACGAATTCTTCACTGTTTGTCTTAAACAAACTGTAGCAATCATAACAGAAAGAAGAAGAAATTAGGAGTCCAAAGATTAGCAGTAATCACTGTCAAGAATTTGCTGAACTTGTTTTCATTACCAGATCTCTGTTCCACAGACTTTCAGCATGATATGCTTGTATGCTTAGGGTCCAATTACTTGGATGGAAAATATAAAGGAAAGGATCACAAAATTATACTTAAATGATGGAGCTGTATATCTAATTTTGTGATCTTTTTCCTTGTATTTTTCTAATATCTTCCATCTAAGTAATCAGACCTACAGTGATGGAAAAATAATATTATTTTTGGTTTGTTCCAACTGACAATAAAAGAAATAGTTACTTGTAGACTTTGCTCTAAAAGGGTTTGTTTGCAGGGAAAAGATTTGGTGTTGTAATTGTGGGGCAAAAGGTGTATACCAACAGAATGGGGAAGGTTTGTTCTGGCTCAAAACTAGAACAGATGTTTCCAGCTTCCTGACTTGGCTTAGAACAGTTTCCAGCTTTGGTCCTTCAACTACAAGTACCTCCACTTCCACCTGTTGATCAAAATTCAGGTAAAAAAGAAGCAATTACCAAGTAATCAATAATCTGATGATTCAAACTTGTGATAAGTTTCTAGTTAAGCACACAAAGCTATGGGTTAGAAATTGCCTCAGGCTTGCAAGAATTGCACTGTGCGCCAAGCGACCATGCAAGGTTGTGCAGATCAGAGTCTCCACCTCTGTGAGGGTTGTGGGGAGGCAGGACATGGAGGAGAGTGAGGAGGTCCCCATTGTTAGCCACATGAGTCAATGCCCACATCATGGCTTCCTTAGCCTTGCCACTCTGGTCTACCACCACCATCACCCTCTTCTTCTCCATCCCAACACTCTTCTCCCCCCACACTCCCTTCTCTCTGCTGCTCTTCTTCCCCCACCTCCTTGAACCTTTAGCAGACTTGGAAATGTGGGAAGAGCCATCCCAGTTCATACTTCCACCACTGCCACTGCCCATCTTCTCCTTCACCCTGTAAGTGACGGTACTTGAGCTTCTCAAGAGTAGGTAGATGGAGATGTGATTCTGCTTTTGCTTACTGCCTTGCCTTTACTCTGACAGGTGAGGAACAGATGAAAGTATTGAATGCAAAGATATCAGTAAAAACAAACATCATGTCAGGGGAAATATCTGAGTTGGATCTATTTCTGCACGCCAGACATTAACAGTGTCATTGGTTAAGATGAATCTTACACAAGACTGAAGATGTTGTTTTGCTGTTCGTGGATAGTGAATAAATCACAAGGTTTTGTTTCATAGATTAAATGTAACTGTCCCCTTCTTTCATGCATGCAAATATTGGAGCTTCTTCATCAAAAAAAAATAAAAATTGGAGCTTCGCAGAGATGCTTCATGATCGAGAAACGTGATCATTAAATCTCCTTGACAGAGAACTTTCATGAGATTGCAGAAGAAGGCCACTGTGGAGGACCATCCGCGGTGGAAGTAGATCTGCATTAAGATAGGGGAGTTGAAAGGGAAAGATTCCACAGAGTGAATGAGGTAAATAACTCTTTGCTCTTCTGGGCTTTTGAGCGTTGATAGACTTGTCATAGCATTTTCATTGCGTTGCACTGTTGTTGCAGAGGATGGGAAATAAAGATAAAGCTGCAATATCTGATGTTATTTTTAGGAATATTGCTGCATCCAAATAGCAAAAGGAATGGACTGTGAAGCACCTCACGCCGCACTGGTGAGGAACAGTTTGCATAAAGTTTAGGCTCCCTTATTTTTAAAAAAAATATATTATAAATTTGACATGTTTTAATGAAACTATTTAGGCCATTTTAATTATTTCTTTACTCATTGAATGTCATTGAGGAAATACTATTTTTATTGTATTTATTGTCATTTTCTAATGCTTAGTCTAACTTATGGTCTAATATAAATAAGTGCCAATATTTTACAGACTTGTTATAGATTTATCAAATAATCCTTGATATATGGAAATAATAATTCCTTTCGAACTACAGGCATCAGAGCTGAAGCAACAAGACTTATCCAGTATGCAGCGGGGGGCTTCGATAGTTCGATGTGCATGGGTAGAGTGCAAAGTTATTTATACTGTCGTTTTTGTTCACTCTTACTTCCTCATGTCTCTTCCCCTCCGCTTCTTCTCCGGTGGTCTTCTTCGCCATGGCCGCTTTGGCCGCCTGCGTCCTCCCTTCGCCGTGGAGACCAGAGTCCCCCGTCCACCACGCCACATCTTCACTTGAAAGCTTGAACCTTTCTCTCGGAAGCTACGCTTCCGGCCACAGCAGCCCCCGCGACCAGGATGCCCACTACAACTCCATCCTCTCCCTCTGCATCACCCGCAGGTCCCTACGTGACGGCCTCTGCCTCCGTTCCCACATCGCCAGCACCGGCTACGCCCCCTCCCTCTTCCTCCAGAACCAGTTCATCAATCTCTTCTCTAAGTGTGGCGCCATTGACATGGCACGGCAGGTGTTCGATGAAATGCCCCACAGGAACGTTGTGTCTTGGAACGCCCTCCTCTCGGGCTACCTGTCCAATGGCCGCATCCTCGACGCGCTCCTCCTCTTCTCGGCTATGGTTGACGCCGGACCGAGCCCCAACCACGTCACTTACTTGACTGCAGTTCGAGCTTCGGTTGCAACAGGTAGTCGCGAGCTCGGAAAACAGATTCAAGGCCGCATTCTAAAGGAAGGTTTTTTAGCTAGAACGGAAGTTGCTAATTGTTTGATCAATATGTATTCAGAATTCGGGGAACTAGACAATGCTGAAACAGTGTATCATAGCATGGTTGAGCGAGATAGAGTCACTTGGAATTCTCTCATTGCCTTGAAGGCGAGAAGAGGGCATGCTGATGCTGCTCTGGTTCTCTTTGTAGACATGCTAGATGAAGGCTTCGCGCCAGATGAGTTCACGTTTGGAACCCTCCTCTCTTTGCAAGATACAACCTTTATCAGAGAGCTCCATAGCCAGATCACTAAGAGGGCCCTGTGTCACAATTTGTTTGTAGGAACTGCACTTGTTGATGCTTATGGCAGGTTTGGGAATGTGAAAATCGCATCCCAAATCTTTGATTTGATGCACGAACGTAATGTTGTGGCGTGGAATTCTGTTATTTCAGCTTGCTTCGTGAACGGCAAGGACCGAGAAGGTTTGCGGTTGTTTCTGGAGATGGGTGAGCAGGGTCTGCTGCCAGATGAGTACACTATCTCAATACTCCTCAAGGCTGCAACTTCTCAACTATCGGTGTTCGTTGGTAGGCAACTTCATGGGGTTGCAATCAAGATGGGTCTTCAGACCAATGCCCTGATCGGAAACAGCCTTATCACGATGTATGCCAAAACTGAATGGGTTTCTGATTCCTTTTTAGCTTTTGAAGATATATCCGAACATGATCTTATCTCTTGGAATTCCATAGTCCAGTGTCATCTTCAGAATGAGGAACCTGAGCAGGCTTGGATGCTCTTTGTTGAAATGAAAAGTTTGTGGTTTCAGCCAGATGAGTTCAGCTTTGTAGGCGCTTTGGCAGCTTGTGCTTCACTGGCTCGGCATCAATCTGGAAGAGAGGTTCATGGTGACATGATCAAGAGAAGCATCATACCAGATGCCTTCCTCGGCAGTGCACTTATCGACATGTATTCCAAATCGATGGTTGTATCCGATGCTTGGCAGGTATTCAGCAGAGTCAAACATAAGGACTTGATCATCTGGAATGCATTGATATCAGGGTTATCGCAAAATGGTTACTTGGATGAAGTTTTTAAACTACTTTGCCGGATGAGGGAAGAGAATTTCGAGCCCGATAAGTTTACTTTTGCGAGCATTTTTGCAGCATGTGCCAATACCATGGCAGCACAACAGGGAAGGCAGGTGCAGGGATTGATCTTGAAATCTGAACTTAATGCCGATGCTGCAGTGGCTAATTCGCTGATAACCATGTACTGCAGAGCTGGATGCTTAAGGGAAGCAAGAAAAGTTTTCTCCGATCTTCCCTTAAAGAATGTCGTATCATGGACAGCAATGATAGGAGGTTGTGCGCAGAGTGGTTATTCTCAAGAAGCTCTCAAAATCTTTGCCCAAATGGAGAAAGATGCAGTGAAACCAAATGCAAAAACCTTTGTCGCACTCTTGACAGCTTGCAGCTATGCAGGTATGAGCAAGGATGCGGGGAAATTTTTCGAGATGATGGAGGTCAAATACAACATTCAACCATGCTTCGATCACTATGCTTGCATGGTAGACATCCTCGGGCGAGCAGGGAGATTAAACGAAGCTGAAAATTTGATAAATGCAATGCCTTTCCAGCCAGATGCACTTGTGTGGAGAATGTTGCTGAGTGCTTGCAGGGTTCATGGAGATGCGGAACGAGGGCGAAGAGCCATGGAAAGGATTTTGGCACTTGAACCTGGGGATTCCGCAGCTTACATACTGCTGTCTAACTTGTATGCCTCGATCGGAAATTGGCACGGGGTTGAGGAAGTGAGAGAGTTGATGAGGGTGAATGGGGTGAAGAAGGAGCCAGGGAAGAGTTGGATTGAGGTGAATGCTAGAATCCACGAGTTTGTAGCTGGTGACTCTACTCATCCAAACATAAAGGAAATATACTCGAGACTTAAAGGCTTGTTAAAACAGATGAAGGATGAAGGATACATTACAGGTATCGAAAGTCCTGTGAACTAGAGGATGTTAAAGAATCTCGAAAGTTCAACTAGAGGATGAACGAGGTATGCAAAAATAGTAGGGATGATCCGTTCTATTTATATATTAAAAGGATGTTTGGATCTCGAATGATCGAATCCTTTTAGAATTGAATGAAATGAACTTACCATGTGCGAGAAATGTATTGAAGTTAGGATGCTCTATAACCATTAGCCTTGCGGACATGTATAGTTGTCATCGTCCGTGTTGGTCCTGGGACAGTCTGACGAGAGCGCTGGGGCGAGCGTTTCGCTTTTTGTCATCATGTATAATTGCCATCGATGTCTATACATATCAAGATGTTAGTCTCTCAAATAGTTAGTCATTTTTGGATAATAATGATTATAATTATATTGGTGAAGAAAAAATATAATTATAACTATATTTGATAGTGTTTGTTCTGATTTTGGAGACCAGTGGACTCTCCGTATGGAAAAAGTTTTTTCAAAGTATTAAAAAGTAAACGGACGGATGGGGCATTCAAAAATATGAAAAATATGAAGGGTGAGAAAGAATATTGATATGGGCGAATATAACTGGCAAGATGCGTAGTAACACGAGAAATCGGGGCCGTCGGAGGTCGCATTAAGATTCGTGAAATATCTACTTTGCTTGAACTCTCATCGCGGAGGCATCAATCAAATGGCGCCTCTGGTGGCGAACTCTTCGGCGGCCGTTCATCCCCAGCAGCTCTGCCTCCCTCCCCGCCTTCACCGGTGGAGCTCCTCGCTCCCCTCCCCCCGCTGCGCCAACTCCGGCGAACCGTTCCTTCCAGGCGTTGCGGGTCTGTTGGGGAATTCCACCGAGCGTTCCAAGGGGAAAGGCAGGGTATTTTTCTTGGACGTGAATCCCTTGTGCTTTGATGGATCTCAGCCCAGTCTTCGTTCCTTCGCTCGATGGGTCGACCTCTTCTTCTCCCGAGTTAGTCTACGTGATCCTGTTATTGCCGTAAGCTCACATTTTTTTGCCGCAGTACTTGGGATCCTCGAAACCCTAACTTCGGATAACAAAGGTTGTATTTTTCTTTAGGTTCTGGACGGTGAAGAAGGGAACGAGTATAGAAAGCGCTTGTTGCCTTCGTATAAAGCACACAGGAGCAAATACCGGAGGCAGTCGAGGATTTTTGGGAATGCTCGTCAGGATTTCCTAAGCACAACGGAGCCACAAATAGTGGATGTTCTCCTGAAGTGCAATGTGCCAGTATGTTTAATAATATCTTTAAATTAAATGAGTTGCAAATTTTCTTAGTTTCTACTGTCTTCAGTGATTTCGGTTCCACTGTTTTTGTGAAGATTTTTCTAGGATGAACTGTTTTCTTATGCATGTATTAATTTGAAATAGTATTTATCTCACAAAGATATACAATATAGAGGGGCTCAACTCAATAAAAAGGTATCCTAAGACTTCCCTTTTAACATTTATACCCTAATATCCCATCTGAACTGTATTCTTAAGTTATCTATCAATAAATATATCTCTTTTCCTTCATCTTACACTAGTCCATTTTTTGGTTTTTCTGTCATCTTATCATCGCTGAGGATTTCTTCCTCCACCAACAAACCTAATCCCACTACCCTGGGACTTTCTTATCTGGTTGAATTTTTCCTGTCTCTTATTTTAATTCTCTACTTGGAAGAATTTTCTTAAATTTATAAACATTGCAGGTAATTAAAGTTCATGGATATGAGGCAGATGATGTAATAGCTACATTAACAGATCAAGTTTTACAAAAAGGACTGCGAATTGTTATTGGCTCTCCTGATAAAGATTTCAAGCAGCTGATATCTGAGGAAGTTCAAATTGTCATGCCCTTACCTGATATTGGTCGATGGTCATTCTACACAATCAAACATTACATTGATCAATATAAGTGTGATCCATGTTCAGATTTGAGCCTTCGTGAGTATAAAATTACATTATTTCTGTGGAATCTTACGAGTTTTGTTTTTTTTATGAGCCATAATACCATTTTTTTTGTTTTTTTGCTAGAATCATGTATTTACTGGTTCATCCTACTATTTACTTGCTTTTTATGTGGCATTATACCATTTGTTTATTAGAATCATGAATCTAAAAGGGTGTTTTATTTTAGCAGTAACCAAAAAATATCTATATGGAGTGTTTAATGTTAGCTATTACTCGCTTAGGGTGTTTCATGGGGGATGAAGTTGATGGTGTACCTGGGATTCAGCATTTAGTTCCTGGATTTGGCCGAAATACAGCAATCAAACTTCTGAAAAAACATGGCTCTTTAGAAGATTTACTTAGCGCAGCTGCAGTCAGAACAGTTGGCAAGCACTATGCCCAAGATGCTCTCATTAAGCATGCTGATTACCTGAGAACAAATTACAAGGTTCTCAGCCTGAGAAGGTCGTTTTCCTGAGTTATTCTAAGTAGAGTTAAAAAAAATTTAGATATGAAGTTACATTTCATTTCTTCTAATCAATTGAAAAATTGTGCACCTGATCTAGACTTATAATTTATTTGGATATGAAATTATATTCTTTTTTCTTCTAATCAATTGGAAATATGTGCAATTGCAACACACCTACACTTATGTTTAACAAAACTGAGTAATAACAATGTTTGCTGTTTGTCAGGGATGCTAGTATTCAGATTGACGTTGATTGGTTATCAGAAAGAAGCACATACAATGACTCAATGGCATTGTCGGATTTCCTCAGAAAGTTGGGGGAAAGACATGAAGGACAGAAGCTATATAAGAGGTACTTCTTCCATGAATACTATCTTTGAATATTAAGTCTGTTGAGGAATTAGAATAATTTACCTTAGTTTGTAGTGGTCAAAAGTTAATATTTATCATTAAAAAGGCTATTATTGTGATAGCTTCCAATTTGTTCAGTCAATTAAGAAAACTATATTTTTTATCACCTTCAATTAAGTTCAATGTTGTCTGCTTCCGCACTTTCCTATACCTGTTTTTTGGGTTAAATTCTTCTAATACATAGTTGCCGAGGTCAACAGAAGCCATTTTTAGATTTGACTTACGCAATAAAAGCCCTCTAGGAGTTCTTTTTTAGTTGGACAAATCTAAAACAGCATTCTCTGAATATTTTGCTTAAGATGGGGTTCTAACAGTTTGATCTGTTAATTTATACATGGAAGTAGGGAAGCTTTTAGATAGAAAATATGCAAGACTTGATACTGGTGAGATACAGTCACTCTTTAAAAATCTTGGTTGGTGTTACTTGAAAGAGTAAGACTGACTATCTGACAATTGAATCCTCGTTTTACTTTTACATTGGTGGGAGCCTTGTGCATGCGTTCTCTCTTTTTGCTTGATATCTGTAGAATTGTATTCGTGGTGATGAGGCTACACTCTTCAAATGGTATACTAGGCAAAAATGATTTTGGCTCTTTACTGTTTTATACCAAATTTTCCAGTTTTGACTGGGTTTCATAATATCCAATTTTCGTTGGCTGGACTGAATTGACTGCTGGTTCCTGGTTAAACCAGTTGAACCGTTCTGTCTCGTCCGTAATTGGGATATATAACTTAGTTTGATCTTGTCATTTATGCTTTACAACAGATGACCAATTGCAGTGGTCTGTTTCCGAGCCCGAATATCGGTGATGGTTTCATATGACATTTAACTCATCAAAGCTGATAACCTTTGTCAATCTTCCTTTGAAACTAAGCAGCTCCTGATGCATAGGTAAGAAATCACTATGTCAACTTTAAACCATGCAAATTAGTTTAATGCATCCAATTTATCCTTGATGTCCTTCTTAAATGCAAAATAAAAGTGGTTGTGGGTTCATATTTGGGCAGGTGTCCTCATGATTCGTTCCTATGGACAGACTTTGATTATTCGAATCGGTGGTGGCAGCCTTCATAGGGTTTCAAGTAGGAAACTCCCCATACAGAGCTCTTCCTCCATTGCTGCTTTAAAATGGACATGATCAACATCTTCTTTGCTAAAGATGCCATATTTCTAACAAATTGTTTTTGAGGTATGCTATCTCTATTATTTTTAATATCTAAAAGGTTTAAACTTTAACGAATTGATAATGAAGGTTTCAAATTTAATTCCTAGTCAACTTTATCGCTACACAAATGATTCCTCCTTGTTGAAATATTTGTTCTTAAGTAATAGATGAATACAAAGTTGATATTGTCTAGTGATTAAGACCTTCACTTGATTAACTAATTAGTTGATTTATTTGTTTGAAAAAAAGAAGAAATAATCTACATTTGATGAGCAAAGTTTGTTTGTTTTGTTTATTTTTCCTTGACCCAATGAGATGAAACTTAATAGTCAAACATTTTGCAAGGCTTCACATGTTGATTGACAAAGGTAGGTGACATGGACCATCTATTTATTTTTATTTTTATTTTATTTATTTGTTTATTTTGAGGATTATCTTTTGATGTAGGGCATAATTATATATGTGGGGTGAAGTGGTAGGTAGTGCAAGATAGCTCAACAATCAAAATACCTTGCACACAATAATTATTCACTGTGGTATGGTCTTAATCCTTAATTATGCCCCTAAATACTCTCTTAAATACCCAAAAGCTACTAAGTTTCCATAAATCAGAATCTTAGATAGAAATCCTCTTGACCCATGGTAGGAGTGTTCACGCCCACATTATAGTATCGTAGGCGTTTAGCAAGTGATTACCTATGATCACAACTTTGCATCGGTGGTTGAAAAAATCTTTTACATACGACTTTATAAGTGAAGGAGCATGATAAACAAGACTAACAAGAGCACGGGCTAAAATTATGTGGTTTGTTAACATTAGTTGATGGTCAACTTGGGTCATGGTCATAATTTCGTAGCTGTTACAATTACAGTAGTTATAGTTTGTAGTTGTAATAGCAACGATTTCGTAATTGCTACAAAGTTGTAGTAGTTGTAGTTTTGTAACTGCTACAACTACAATAGTTATAGCATATAGTTACAGTAGTTACGGTTTCGTAATTACTGCGATATGAAAAATAATCAAATGATATTTTTTTAGCCTAAAATTGGGTGTTACGGGTTACACTCGATAACACATGTAGATCTCTGAACGAGTTTTGATTTGATATATTATGTTCGTTCAAAGTTTATTTAATATTCATGTTGTAACAGTTACGGTTTCGTAGTTGTTACAATTGTGTAGCAGCTATGAATCCGTAGCTGCTATAACTGTGTAACAATGTTGTTCGTTTGTTGATGTTTTGTTATTATGAACAGAGGTATTGCATGTGGTTTCTGGATTGGATGTGTCTAGTTATTGGCGTCAAAGTGATTCTTGATATAGACGGAATTGTAAAACGATATTTACCAAAATTTTGGTATATTAAATTTTTTGATATAAACGGTATGAAAATTTGAAAATTATATCATACCGAAAATCTGATATACCGAATGATATCTTATAACGTATTAAAAATTTTGGTATATAAAAAATTATACTCATATTGAACCAAAAATTTGGTATACTAAAATTACCATATGATGTGCAAATTTTAATATATTTTATGAACCATAGTCATGTCTTATCCGTAACATCAAAAGAGAATTTATTTACAATCAGAGCTTATTACAAAATAATACTGTTTTAATATTTCAACATGCTAAAATAATGCTCTTAAGAACAAAATTGAACAAAATTAAGATGTAGTTTGCTATAATTACAACTACTTAGAACAAAATTGATTAAATAACTGTATATTACATTA
>JBBUKS010000008.1:13619484-13642794 GCA_038050645.1 Hedychium gardnerianum
AGTCTAGCCAGCCCGAACAGTGACTAGTGCATAAGGGGGCAGGAACCTGGCTACTAGCCAGGATTTGACCCCTAGACTTCATTGTGGCAACACCTCATGCACTAACCAACAGGTCATCCCGTGAGGACTTATTTTCATTTTTTATGAAGTGCAAATGAGTTGCAATGGGGCTAGATAAATGGGCCATTCATGTGTAAAATTAGATATTTAGGCTCTAGATTCTTCCATAGTAAATATTGCAATTTTATTAACTTACATTGCAAGTTTCTTGTCGGTCCAGTTCGGTTTAGCCGAACCCGCGGTTCGATAGAGCGTACGGCAGCGAGGCGCTTCCTCTCGGACCGGACCGGCGGGGCACGTAGACGGCGGAGTCGGCGACGGCGCACGTGGCCTTGCAAGAGGCGGCGATGAGGTCCAGGCGGTCGGAGATCGACCAATCCGACGACAGAGCGTACGGAAACGAGTCGCTGCCTCGCGGACTGGGACAGCGTGGCAGGAAGACGACGGAGTCGGCGACGGCGCACCACCTGGCCTTGCACGAGGCGGCGTGGAGGCCTAGGCGGTCGGAGATAGACCACGCCGACGACGAAACCGGCCGCTGGCGGTTTGCCGCGGCGGAGCTGCTTGGAGTGAAGAGCTCCTCGATGGAGGGGCCCGGCGGGGGCTTGGCGCACTCCGCCAGCGCGACGGCGAAGGGGTCCTCGTCTCCGGCGGAGAGGGCGGATCGCTTCCTGTGGGAGGCCGCAGGGGCGGGAGGCAGGGGGAGGAGGCGGCCGATGCTGCCGGCCGCGGCAGCGGTCTTGGAGATGCCCGGACGGCGCTCCCAGGAGAAGGGAACGGCAGAGGCCTGGATCCGACCCGAAGAGAAGACATGATCGATGATTTCCCTGCTCCTCCGAGGCGGCGACTGGGAATTTCCCTTCGCTCCGGCGTGCTCAGAAGCGGAGGTCGGTGGCCACATCTCCTTCAGATAACAGAGGAAAATAGACGAGCAGAGCAGAGCAGAGCCTTCCGGTGTGCCTTTAAGAGTACTGAACTTATCGTGCGCCTCATCCCGCAGTCGTTGGATCGGATCATATTGCACGAATCGCGAGGCAGATGGGTCGAATTTATATAACGTGGCGGGAGCACGGGAGATATGTACTTAATGTTGTATGAGGCCGTGCGCAGAATTTGAGAGAACGATGATCAACTTGTAGAATTAATGAATGCTTATTCAATAACAACCAATAGCATGTCGGTTGACTTTTCGTAATCTTAGTCAACTCCTCTAATTTGCAACTTCTTTAAAAGAACCAACAGAATTGTAAAGGAAAGTGACAAAGTATCATTGCATGAGTAGGTAAGAGTTGGTATTAGTAGAGTTTAATTAAGATCATTATCTAACATGATAGTTTTGATCAAAAGACACATTTAATGAATCATTAATATAACAAGAGATATCAAAACGATGAAGAGGTAAACTATACTTCCTAAACACTCTTGAGCTCTTACTCTTACAAATACTTCATCTTCATTCTTGGGCTAACTCAACTCAGTTGACTTTCTATTAAGTAGCCAATATCCCTTATCAATAGCTAAGTATTAATCTTTCGGATATGCCATAAAAATTAGCTAGCAACTCTAAAGTTTTACAGGGTAGACACCCGGTCCCGGCCGACTTTCCTTAACAACCCTAAGGTTTTACTCTTTCGAGTGAAACCTAAAAATGCCAAACAAGATGATTCATAACAGTCCATAGCATTTGCTCATTGTTTGCATGAACAATTGAGAGGGGCAGAAAGTGCCTGAGATGGATGTCCTAATCATCACAACAACTGGTCTAATAGGAATCAACCTTACCAGTGGTCCACCTTCTTTTTGTGTGTGTGAGACAGAAAAGTTAGTGGAAGATCCTTTTCCAGCAGACCATGCCAACATGTACGAAAGAAAATAATGATAATATTAAATGTATTTATACTAAATTTCTTTGGCATGTGTCAAATGGAACAGTATTTATGAACAAAAGGTTAAGTTTATTGGTTAGAGATGAATACTATATCAGGGTTAAGTTTATTGGCATGTGTCTGTAAGAGAAAGAATAAACATCATCTAATGTTGAACTGGCAAAAAGCTATAGAACAGCCATTACTAGTGTTGCACAATAAAACCAGCAATCTAGCAAATTGTTTTTAATCGAGTTGATGGAAACAATGTAATAAAATTTCTTTAGCAGTCAAGTAGCTTACAGAATTAGGGAAAGAATATGGAGAAGCAAGCATATACAGACAGACTGAGGAAGGAGTTTTTATACATACCTTAACTGAAGGAAATAATCAGCTGTCCTGTTGGCTGCTGCTCAGTTTTTAAGAGAGGATTAGCTCAGAAATTATGAGGGGTAAAATTTTTTAGATGATTGAACAACATGAAATTGGATTTCTAAAATAAACTTATTGAAGATCATCGATAAAACTGAGGTTTACTGATGCCACATACTAACTTTAGGCCGAAAAGTAACAGTTTATGCAACTTTGTCAGATAGCCCATTTAGTAATGTACATGTAGGTCTAGTATTCCATAAGAAAAGTCCATGAAACTCACAAGCATACAATCAAAATTTGCATTAACCTATAAACATAAATAATGATGAAGGGCTTCACTGAGCTGTAATCCCTTCTCAGTGAGTTCAACCCATTATATTCTCTTCAGTGTTAAACATCCAATGAGAATGAAATACTTTCTTTATCTAGTCTACTACTAGTGATAATCAAAATATCCAGTAAGAATCTATAATCATAGATACAGTAATCTCAATGTTCGTAAATAATTCTCATAGCATATGCTCTTCTATTTACTTTTAACTAAATGATACGAATAAAGGTCAAGGAAAATAATTGTAGAGCTTAAAACCCCAAGGCAGATTGAGGTGTAAACTTGTAATATCTTCGCTTAAGATCAATATTCCAGTTAATGATCTGTTATAAATCAGCAATTTTTGGTTGTTGGAAGAACCACAATATTCATCAAGCATAGTTTTTCATCAAGGAGGCAGTTATAGAATGATTAACCCAAAACCTTCCTAAAGAGATGGAAGATTAATAACCTATCAAATTCTATTTAACATGATTGAAAATATTCGATCAAAATATAATATGAAACAGTAGAGAAAAGCGAGTTAGCACAAAACTAGTATTATAGATATTATGAAGCAGCATATTCGCGCACTATCATGGTCTAGACTTTCGTAGGAGATTCTATGGGTCTAGAACAAATAATGGAATAGTTCACTTTGGTGGAGAAGTACATGGAAATTACTAATGGGTCAATTACTATGCACATTACCACCCATAATTGGCTGATCTTTTAGAACATAGAAAATTAAAGAATAGAAAGTAGCTGAACAAAATAATATCAGATGAACCTGCAGTGATCAAAACATCAGACCATGCCTATAGCATGCCGTGCACAAGAATAA
Source organism: Hedychium gardnerianum (assembly GCA_038050645.1). Lineage (NCBI taxonomy): Eukaryota > Viridiplantae > Streptophyta > Magnoliopsida > Zingiberales > Zingiberaceae > Hedychium > Hedychium gardnerianum. The sequence goes on from JBBUKS010000008.1 coordinate 13,622,939, forward strand.
GTTACTAAACTTGGATTGGATCATAGGACCCTCAAATTTACAACAAATGATTATGCAAAAAAGGTAAAAATTGATAGACTAGATGATATGATATGAAAAAAAATAGGTTGAACTGGGATGAACATGTTCAAAGATGATCAATAAATTCTACAGTTAGAAGAGTTGAATGCAATATAGAGTGAAAGGTATAAGGGCTAACAGAGAACCAATAAAAACACTAGCCTATATATTAAACGATAATTTGATTAATTTGAATATTGATACTGCATTTTCAATAAAGGGACAAGATTCTTATAGGTGACCACAACTAGTTGGAATTGATACAGCTTGGTGAATTATGCCAAACAAAAACTTAGATTTTTACATTATGAACTCTACTCATATCACAGCATAACTAACTATGACATAAAAACTTACTAGATATGAACCAACTGACAAAAAGTACTTGTATTTCAGATGCAAGAATACTACATATGATAAAAAGAATCTGCAGCTTCTTGTTAGTTTGATAGTGATAACACACCACAATCTTCACCTATTTGACAGCACGATCTCATTAGAGATGGCAAGAGTATTCTCGCAATCATGCAATGGGAACGCAACACAATAATTCAGTCGAACAAACAATAAATATTCAAGTAAAGAGAACAATAGCAAAAGGGAACAGACGAGTCTATTGTAACCTTGACTTGGCACATCAATCGAATGGTTTCGGGGCATCCCCGTTAGCCCTGGTCCTGAGACTTTGGAGGAGGCAGATCGAGATCGAGAGGCACCGACTGGACCGACCTGGGCGCGTTGCGGGCGGTGACAGGGATGGCGACGAAGGTCTTGGTCTTGCTAATGGTGCGCGACTTCTCGAGCTGGACGTAATCGCCGACCTTGAACTGGTTCTCGGGGTCGTGGTCCTGGTACTTCTTCTTCTTGCGGATCCGATGCTTGTACTTGGGGTGGGTAGCGAGGCGGATGACTTCCACAGCCACGGTCTTGGCGTTGGTGGCGCAGACCACGCGGTCCTGCAAGGTCTTCATGGCCCTGACGGTGAGGGCGGAGGGCGATGCCGGATGCGGCGACGGAGAGGAGATAGGTGGAATCTTGGGGAGGTAGCCATGGAGGAAGGGAGAGGGATGGCGGAGATTGAGGTGGACGAAGGTGGAGATGAGGGACATGGCCGATGAGTAAGGAAGAGAAAGTGCACGAGAGCCGCTTTGCTCGTCACTCACTTAAAAAAAATTAAAAAAAAAAAAACAGAAAAAAATTATACTTTTTAGAAATAAATGTTTTGATGATAAATATGTTATAATTTAATAATAAATGAAAAATAATATAATGTTTCAAGATGAATTTATAGGAAAATTTTCTTTTAATAAAAAATAAATTTAAGAATATTAATTATTTAAATAGATTTTTATTAGTATCTTTGATAAAAAAAAATTTATGAAATCGGATCAGTCACTCTAGATTCGATATTATTTGATCTGATTAATTTTTTTTTTTTAAGATGAATTTAGTTAAATTGAAAATTTATTAGAAATTAGAAATATGAATGAAGTCGAGGTAAGAGTGTCTTTTCAATTTTTCACATATTTAGAGTGAATTAATTAATCAATTTTTTTAATAAAGGATTGATTTAAGAATATTAGATTTAATAAATTAATAAATGATTTTTTTTATGAATGATTTATTTTTTTATAAAATTAAATTAATTATTTCAAAATTAATCGATATAATTAAATATTCAATTTCAACTAAATAAAAAAAAAGAAAATGAATGGAGTCCTATCCAAAAGGATTTTTCCTTCCATTTTTAAAGAGAACTCATTATTTTTATTAGCCAAAGGATTTTTTTCCATTTTAAAAAACATATCAAAAAGGAAGTTTCTGTTTTTTTTTAAAGTACATCAAAAAAAAATTTGATTCTAATATTATTGTATCACTATAGTTGTTATATTGTGAAGAAATTTGATCAAAATTAGAGAATAATTTGATTAAAATTATTTTAAATTGATCAATATCATTTTAACATAATCGAAACACCTTCATTACTGTTAAATAGTAATTATAGTAGTTGCTATATGTTTTAGCAATTATAATTACAACTACTTCATTATTGATCAAGAATTAACAAAGTTGCAAATAGGAAACTAGTTAAGAAACTCCCTTGATTAACGAAGTTAACGAATTCGAACTGTACAGGAACTTACACAAGAAGCCTTGCAATCACTCACCATTCTTTCTTCTCATGTCCATGGTTAGCCCAAAGCTATGATAACCATAGATATCAATAACTAAATCAACAGCCAAAACCTAAATGGCTGCTTCAAATTGTATCCTAGAGAACATCAACCTGGAGCAAGGAAGCATCATGAGGATGATTTCACAAAATGAGAACGACTTGAGAACATCAACAATTCAAGGTAATACTCGAAAACTTCGGGGCAAGCTCCAATATCCATGATGAAATTATAGTTTCGCAGAGGTTTGGCATCGCTTTGCTGCTTTGAGTGCCTAAATGAAATAGTCCTGGCGCACCACGGCAACAAATTCTCCAGACAGCAGGTCGTCGTTCTTGAGTTTTCCCAGTTCACCGTTGCTTTGGACGTGCCAAAATATTTTGGGAGAAAGCGGCGTGTATAGATCTGCGAGGTTAGACATGAGATGTTCCATGATGAAGGCATGGGAAATTTGTTAAAGGAAAGACTGAGCGGAATTTCCCTTCATTGGAACCAAGATTTAAACGAATAATAGAGATATAACTCAAAGCAAGTGAAAGATGTAACTAAAAAAAGGAATGCTTCATCATCACAATTCGAGCACTTAAAATTCACTATTCCTTCAGTCATCGTAAATCTGGTACTCGGAATTCACTAAATATCATTGAAAACTTACGTGCCAAATGAAACCCAACACGCAAAGAAGAAAGCCCACACTTAAAACACAATACATCATGAAATTCTAAGACTATTTTCCTTATCATGATTTTAACTAACTCAAAATGCTCTGGGAGATTTTGTACAGATGGGCATCATGTAAAATGGTATTGACAGTATATAGACAGAAATTGTCAAATTTAAGCAGTAATTTCGATAGTCTTGAGCTAGAAACATCATTGGCCTAATGAAAAAAAATAATACTATACAATCCGAAGTCAGTTTACCTGAGGAAGGAGGATCCGGATCTCTTGTAGAATGTAATACTGTGGTTCCAGAAATTACTGTAATGAGCCCACAAATCTCAGATGCAATATTGCTTGCGCTCTGCCCAGACCAATCCTGGATTTGCAAAGAAGTCAGCACTAGGCAAACCTCAATAGAAAAACAAAACGATCATGAAAGATTACCAGCTCTTCTGTATTTAGTACCTTGAACATGATGGCACTTGCTAATATAGTGAGGATTGTGAACATGGCATAGTAGACCGGAGAAACAACAGCAGTGTTAAAAGTATCTAATGCCTGCACGGCCAAAAAACAAAAAGTAGAGAAACAGCGTAAAGTAGCTGAATTGAATAGGAAAAACAAAGTAACAACTCCTCAAGGAAGATGGCAAATTGAAAATGCAATAAATACTAATACATTAATGGAAACTAATTTATTTTCAGAACTCATACAACAAAGACAATAAATTCCTATATTTTAAGTTGGAACATCAATTGAATTTCATGAATTTGAACCTTTTGGTACAGGTTCCAATGTCCATTCCCATCAAGAGAAGATGGCAAATTGCCCTTAGAACTCTCTCTAGTGGTTGACATCCATATCTGACTTGGAAGAGAGCAATTAATTTTTCAAGTTAGACATAATGTAGAAGCATTTTTGAAGGCTCATAAACTAAATTTAGTTAGAGCATTGGTCGCAAGGCTCCTTTTCTGTCCCAAAGGGTACTTCTGGTGCTTGAGACTCCTGTTGATGTGGGTTAGGGAGTGTATTTCCTAATCATGATAAGGCCTGGAAGCTTCTTTAAGCAGCACTGTGATATTTTCTCAAGACTTCCAGTTTTGTTATTCTTATATACACATATATCTGGAAGACTTCTTACACTCAAATCATGTGCAACAATGCAACTGCACCAAACAAAAGTACATATCGAGTAAAGTTTAATCTGTGTATTACTGAAAGATCTGTTTCAAGTGCAAACCTTGACCTGATTGTCATTCATTGCTGAACAATATGACCAAAGTTTTCTATTTGAAATTAATAAGAGATTGATCAGTTACAGCTAAGATCACCCTGCAGATAGGACCTCCTTAAAACAGAGCAAATATAATCAACTGAAAATTTTCTAATAAACTCTGTCAGAACCACCTTGAAACATCAAAAACTATCTGGAAGCAACAAAAGAGGAAGGAAATTAATTCAAACAAAGCACGACTGAACTTGCTGAATGTCTTCACCTCTAATGTTATCTAGAGATTATACAAATGTGTCAGTTTTAGCTTCAGATGATTAAGACCTAGATCTAACCAGCAATTCATTATACTAGAGGTCTTCTTCTTAAACAGCACTAGAGAATTATAGCTAAATGGGCTGAACGTATACTACTCAAATAGAATAGTTTGGAACCTGTTGTCACAACAGAAATATTTTAGATATAAAACCAAATCATGTATTTGAATGATTAATAGACCTTCCACAAGAAAATATCAATTAAGCAAGTCGCATGCAACTCCAATGCATTGCACAACAAGAAGAAGCTCTTGGATAATTTAAGCACAAAACACTTGACACAAGTTTGAGAATTTTCTTCTAAGTCTTTCAAATTATGGAGATAAATCACAGTTATTTATTTCTATTTACTTAGATTGTCCATCTTTTGTCTAGGAAATATACCAAATACACAAGTTGCGGTTTTTTAGCATGAATATAAAAGTTTTCAGTTTGAGTTGCTTGCCGCTTCTCTAGGGAATAATGATAATCAAACAAATGGGGTCTTGCATCAAACATATTTGCATATGTTTAAAATGAAAGCCCATAAATTTTCTTATACAATAATGTAATCCTGAAGTCACCCCTGATTGCTATTTCTGATCATAAGAAAAACAAACTACCTTGATCTAGCAAAATATTCAAGTAACCCTGAGCTGGACCTCATGTTAGGAATAGAAAAGCCACTGTATATCAAGATAAGAGTACAAAAAAGATGAAAAGATTTTGATAAAATGGAAGAAGATAATTATAAAATGCTAAAACGAAGAAAAGATAGAAACCAACCTTGATCGTGTATGATCTTAATTTACTTCCTATATAGATACCATATTTAAAAGAAGAAAAGATAGAAACCTACCTTGATCATGTATAATATACTTCCAACACATATACATGTAAAACGAAGAAAAGATAGAAATTTAACTTGATCATGTATGATCATAATTTACTTCGTACACAGATACCATACATATTGTAGTGCATATAACATGCATATTAAAAGAACAAACAAAGTGAGATCAAGCAGTAGTGAGTCTTCAGATTTGAAATATAAGCATTAATGGTTAATCTAGTGTAGCTTTGAAACAACCCACAATTGGGACAAGCATTATTTTTTTGCTTCAGTTACCAACCTTGTTCAGGTAATTCAATTGAATTACAATGCAGGAGATTGCCAGCATAGCAAATACCCATGTCTGGAAGTAACCAGCTTGGTTGATGCCATCTAACGTGAGCTTGATTGCTATTCCTATGGCCTTAATACTCATCACCTGCACAGCTAATGAATTTAAATAAAGTAAAGAAAAGAAAAGAAAAAAATAGCAGTACAATCATCATAGAATCATTACCGTCAGAGATCCAATGGCAGAGCAAATACCCAAGTAAACCAGTATGTTTGTTTGCCCGACTCGTGGAGCACAATGCAACATGAGCACCAGGGATACTGCAACTGCAGATGCTGTATACAATAGAAAGGCTGGGAAAGGAAGCAATATATCATAGATCAGATACACATTTACATGAAAATCTAGCAGGTAGATTGAACTGCAAAGGCATCTAAATTATATATACAATATATCAATCACATAATGATCATTACAGAATACCTGGCTGGGTTGCCAAATCCCAAATTTGCTCAACAGAACTCGGAGTTTTTTCCTCTGGGGCATGGAGCACGATGACTGTCGAACCCACAATGCAGAGGACGCAACCCAAGACACCCATCCTCTGCAATCTCTCTTTCAAAATGAAATGGGCCAAAACGGCACTGCATCCACCATTTTTCAGCATGAAAAATATTTTCTACCATTAATTAAAATATGTGCCGCCTCAATCTTCAAAATTCGCAACTCTTACCTCACAATGATGCTCAACGCACCCAGTGGTGTAACAAGAACAGCTGGGGCAAAGATGTATGCAACAAAATTCGCAATTTCGCCTATTATCACTGCAATTTTTTTTAAAAAAAAATCCAATAGATAAATCAAAATAAGAAAGGTGAGTGTAATTGAAGGAAAGGGGGCTTACTGGTGACCATCCCAATCCACCATAGAGGCTCCAGCAAATATCCATACCCGCCTCCGCCTTAAACAACCAAAAAAGCAGACTCCTTTATTCGATTACCTCTGAGAAAGGCTAGGGCAAGGGAAGGAGAGGAAGAGTAGGAGAATGGCAGATCGCATACCAGCACGGGAGCCGGAGGCGCCGGCGCGCTTGAGGCCCTTTTTCTTGATGATGAAGCTGGCGCCGATGAAAGCGCTGGAGGCGACGGCGAGTATGAAGCCCTTAAGGTTGTCTGCGAAGATCTGCGAGGACCCCGCCGCTGGCGGCGCTTCGACCATTGCTCCGGCAGCTTCGCCCGGTTGCTCATCCACCGCCGGCCAGCAAAAGCCCAAGATCTCCGCGCATCCACGCAGAGCGTCGATCGAGAGGAGACGAAGAGGCGCGAAACAAATTGGGGAAGAACAATAAACAAGAACGAAGAAGAAGAAGAAGAAGAAAAAATCGCACTTTTCGACTGCCAAATCCAAAACGAGGCGAGACGCGGCACGCGGAAGCGAATCCGCATCGAGGGCAAGAAAAATATAAATAGGAAAAATAAATAGCGGTCCGTAAAAGAATTTTTTTTAAAAACAATTAAAATATTGGAATTTGGGCTTTGATTTGATCAATTTGATAAATATTAGTTAATATCATGAATAAATATAATAAATCAATTTAATCTAGTTGAAGATTAAAATAAATATTTTAATAAATAAAATATATACAAATATTATAATTATTCTTTTATTTATTATTAAATTTAAAAATATTAAAATGATTTACCCCACTTACATTAGTATTTGCCTTACCCTATATGTGTACAATTAATGCCCTTTCAATTTTAAATATTTTTATCTTTAATTTATTTATCAAAATTATTTTTTATCATATTTATTTCTTCAATTCTATTTATCTTTTTTTTTATTCTACTCCATTGGAATAGTTTTAGTTAAAATTATTTTATATTATAATAATTTTGACCCAAAAAAATTAATACAATAATTTGGTAATAAAAGTTATGATGAGATATATTTTGAATTTTTTTCTCTTTTAATTTAACAAAAATAAAAGGAGTTTGTTTGGCAATATTAAAAATTCAGGGGATTTTCAGACAAGTTGCTACCTATAAATTCCACTGGGTCTTCTCAAGTCTCTTATTTTATGGTTCAATCAAACGAGAATGGCGAGCGATCTGGCGAAGTCTTCGCGAAGTAAACGGGAGCAAGCGTTGATCTGCTGGGAGCAGGCGTTGATCTGCTGCCGGTGAGCGCTTCGATCGAGGGGAGCGGCTTCGGGAGATCCTCTCCACTCCAGTTGTTGCGCTTGCGACCGAGGGATTGACCAGGGAGCGAGGGAACGCCGGGGGAAGCCATGGACGTGCCGCCGTCTGGCGATGTGTGCTGCGTCTGCCACGAGCGGTTTCGTCTCCCCTGCCAAGCCAACTGCTCGCACTGGTTCTGCGGTGAGTTCCTTTTTTCTTTGATAGATCGGGGGGAGGTCATATTCGTGCATTTAGGTTTTCAGCTCTTCTATTTCGGCCCGTAGAGTCGATTTCATTGACTTTGACTACGTTGATTGATAGTCCGGGTTTTGATTCGTTTGAGAATCCCTTTTGATTTGATTTCATCAGATTTTGTTTAATCTAACTCTTCTTTCAGATTCCTGAACCAAGTAAACCTTGTATTTAGGTTTCAAAAGCAACTACTCACCTCCGTATCGATAGAAGACTCATGTTCTAGATGATGCCACAATTTGTGACACCCTAATTTAGCATCTTATATTGGAGGTTTTGGTCTAGTTCTATTGATTTATAATGCCTAGTTCTAGATACTGTCATTAAATGTTCAAAACTACTGAGTTAATTGATCAACTTTAGATTGTGAGAAATTATCACAAAGTCATTTGTGATACTTCTAAACAGAAAAGAAATGAAATTACTTGCCTAATTACCTGGATTTCAAGATTGTATTCTTAGGGTCTGGAATTTTGTAGCTAAAGAATTTTGATCTTCTTAGGGAATTGTATTCTGAGGGTCTGGAATTCTGGATTTGTGCTTCAGCCATGCAAGTGTCCCCTATGCCGTCGTGCTATAACTCTGCTTATACCTGCATCAACAATAAATGAGGACCATGACCGCGAAGCTTATCAAGTACTTCAGAGTATTGAGAATTACAATCGCCAGTTTGGCAGAAACCCAAGTCTTATTCAGGTATGTTGATCTTTAGATAACATCACCATCCTAGATGCCTGCTAAATATTCATCAAGGTCCAATAACATAATGAAACACTATTCAAGTGGAGCACCTCATCTAAAAATAGAAAAAAAAAAAAAAGTGGTGATCCTTCTCCTCATGAATCTCCTCTTAAGTTTCTGGCTTTAACAACATCTTGTTAAGCAATTAATCAGTCTTGTAATCATTTATTCTGATAAGTGTTTGCTTAGAGTCATTTTTCAGAAAATTTTATAGTCATCTGTTATCCTTCCAATTTTTATCTCTTTAAATAAAAGGTTTTTAAACAATATTAATTTCAAATAATTGAAATTGCTAAACAATATTAATTTCAAATAATTGAAATTGTCATATAATTAATATAAGGAATCAAATAATGATATATAAACTATGCCTAAATAACTTTAACAAATATCTTAGATAACTAAAGGGCACTCTTATAATTTTGATTTTTAAAGAATAAGTTGCATAAAAAGTTATAACAGCTTGAAACATCAGCACATGGCATTGTCTTTAACATTCCTTTAATTTGTGTGTATAGATGTAGACGTATCTTTTTGATCATTCATGAGTGTTAAGTATTTAAAAAGGTTCAATTTTGAAGAGGTTTCAGGATGTTCCATTCTTCATAAGAAGGTTATTGAGAGAATTTATGGATCCTCAGAGAGCACTTCCCTTCGTCTTCAGAGCACGAACAGCATTGTCGGTAAGTTCATCAATGATCAAATGGATGGTTTGTGCAGATCACTACATAAACTAGCTATTATCTCATTGTTTTATAACTGTGCCATCTAGATACTAAGAGCAAGTAGCATATTTTTAGAGATGTACTTGTGTATTTAGCAATGTCAGCAGTATGCATTCATGAAGATTCCAAATGTATGTGATATTATCTGAATGTCTAATTGACATAACAAGTTTCTTGATGCATCAACATTGTTGAAATGCCACATGTCGGGTCACAGAATGCTAGTAGTCTCAGCTTATGTTGCAGGAGGTATAGAAGTTGCTGGTCCTGTCCTAAATTTAGAGGCATTCAGTATGAATTGACTCGCTCACTTCATCAATCATATACTTTGATCATTTACATTATCTTCATAACTGCAACTAATCTAGAAACTTTTGCAGCTTGATTTAAGATATTGACTCACAAATGAATGTGGCACATTTCGAGATATAAAAACTATCCAACCTCCTGCTGTGCTATTTAAGCTTTGTAAAACCTATCCAACCTCCTGCTGTGCTATTTAAGCTTTGTAAAACCTTCTATTAATGAAAACGTGAGCTCAGTAATGTGATATAAGTATATAAAGTTTGATTTAGTCAGTGCATCTAATGTGACTTGTATTTGTAGATATTACTGAGTATTGGTTATGTTGCGAGTCCCTTCGACATTATATCGGAACGTAAGTTGCCCCGTTGACTCAACTCCTCCAAATATAATTCTCAACAGTATGCGCCATCTCAAACCACAAAATGTGTGCTCTTTGTGCAGGGATTCATGGTTTTGTTGGTTTTCTCGATGATTTCTTAGTACTGGTGATTGTGCTCATCCACCTTGCTGCCCTGTATCGCGGCTTACTTTTGAATCGCCATGGAGGTGCTTAAAATGCCACGCCTAGCATCACATATGAAAGTGTTGAAAACCAAATTATGGAAGTTTTCCATTGAGATGTTATGTTTTTAATGTGTATGTATAAGCAGTACCTGCTCTTTTCTTTAGCTTGACACTTGAACAGATTCTCATTTATTGAACATCCGACAATGCAATTTTAGTAAACCTATTTCCATGATTTCAAATGTTGTTTGTACTATGCCTTATTTTGTGATAAATCTATTTCTTCATCTTTATCAGTTTTAGAGTGTTTGATACTACTCATTTTCTTCCATTTCTCTAATTCATATGACTTGAATGGTTCATGTAGTTATAGAAATGCTAGGTCATTGTTTTGCTTGTTTTATATGTAGAAGAGTATCGCAAAATCACCAAAGCCCCTTGTATCGTTCTTGTTCTCTACATAAAAGGTGTTCAAAATGATGTGTCTATATATATATTTAGTTTGCATCATGTATTTAAACTTTCGGTTTGATTAATTTTGAGAGTGATTGGTTTGATCTTATAAAAAAATTTCACCGTCCACTGGGATAGATCGGGAAAGCGTATGTGAAGGTTTATCTTGACGGTTAATGTTTTGAATCCGTGGGATAGATCGGGAAAGCGTATGTGAAGGTTTATCTTGACGGTGAAGGTTTATCTTGACGGTTAATGTTTTGAATCCGTTATTCATTAAAGAGAATTTTTTTTAATAATGTATCGTAGTTGAGTTTTAAATTTGATACGTCTGATCTATAGAGAGCAGGTTATTTTTAATTAAATTGACATCAATAAGCAAATATTGAAGCATCTCAATCCCAATAAAAGATATTAAAGCAAAGTTTATCATCTTCAAGAAACCAAGAAACAATGCATCTAAGTCTAGATGAATTAATGGTCAGTGTATGAAATATTATCATCATGAAGTTCGAAGATTAAATCTTAATTAATAGTCAGATTTTTGTTTTCCTTAGGTATTAATCACTGTTCAAACTAATAATTATTGTGATTTATCTTTTCTATATTGATTTTGAAATGAATTGACGGAAGCGTTGAAGATAAATATTTCATCTTTTATACAATGCATCTAGCCTCGGGCAATTATACAACAGTTGAGTTTTTTCTTAATTTTTCAAATATTTAAGCAAGATTGATTACTAAAATAAATTGGGAAGCTGGATGAATTCTCACGAACAATTAACATGATAATGTCTGAAAGTTTTTTAATTGGTGAAGTCGTCAGAAAGAGATTTTTTTGTTTTCAAGGCGGCTTAAGGTGAAAGGCTCACTTCCAATGCCCTAGCTAATTTATTTTAGAATTAACATAAAAAAAATCATAAAAATTAATTTATTAATATGAACCACGATTAATAAAAAAAGAAAATAAAAACTGAATTACTAATTAAAATATAATTTTTAAATTTATAATATTTTATGTATTAATTATCCATCTATTCCATTAAAACAAACGATAAAGCCAAGCGATTTAGGACTTGTCTCCTAAATTAATAATTGATATATTAAGATATCTCCCATGAATTGAAAGTTTTTTTTAATGTTCATGAGATATTTAATTAATTAATAGATAATAAATTTATTATAATAAAAAAGAAATTAATTTTTACTGACATATACAAAAATTAATTCTTAGATCATTGATCCTATAATTTATTTTATTTTATATAATTTGATAAATAAATTAGGAAGGATATCCGGAATAAACAATAGGTTTTTTATTTTTTTGTGGCTCCGCAAGACCGCAACTGAAGAAAGAAAAAGATTAAGAAGTTGGTTCAATTATTCGAACCCAACTTCTTAAATTTTCAATGACACGTATGAAAAAGAAAAATAAACAAGCTCGAAAAAACCTTCATTAGAGATGCTCTTAATGACATTTTTAATTATGATGAGACATATTTTGAATTTTTTTTCTATTTTAATTATGACGAGAATAAAGGAGATTTTCAGACAAGTTGCTACCTATAAATTCCACTGGGTCTTCTCAAGTTTCCTCAATTTATCGTCAAATGAAACGCGATTGGCGAGTGATAAGGCGAAGTCTTCGCGATCGAGAGCAGGCGTTGATCTGCTGCTGGTGAGCGCTTCGATCGAGGGGAGGAACTTCGGTAGATCCTCTCCACTCCAGTTGCTGCGCTCGCAACCGAGGGAACGCCGGGGGAAGCCATGAACGTGCCGCCGTCCGGCGATGTGTGCAGCGTCTGCCACGAGCGATTTCGGCTCCCCTGCCAAGCCAACTGCTCGCACTGGTTCTGCGGTGAGTTCCTTTTTTGCTTTGATAGATCGAAGGGAGGTCGGTTTCGTGCATTTAGGTTTTCAGCTCTTCGATTTCGGCCGGTAGAGTCGATTTCATTGCCTTTGACTACGTTGACTGATAGTCCGGGTTTCGATTCGTTTGAGAATACCTTTTGATTTGATTTCATCAGATTTTGTTTAATCTAACTCTTCTTTCAGATTCCTGAACCAAGTCAACCTTGGTTTAATTCTGAAATAGTTTTTAGGTTTCAAAAGCAACTACTCGCCTCCGTATCGATGGAAGACTCATGTTCTAGATAATGCCACAATTTGTGGCAACCTAATTTAGCATCTGATATTGGAGGTTTTGGGCTAGTTCTATTGATTTATAATGCCTAGTTCTAGATACTGTCATTAAATGTTCAAACCTACCGAGTTAATTGATCAACTTTAGATTGTGAGAAATGATCACAAAGTCACTTGTGATACTTCTAAACAGAAAAGAAATGAGATTACTTGCCTAATTAACGGGATTTCAAAATTGTATTCTTAGGGTATGGAATGTTGTAGCTAAAGAATTTTGATCTTCTTAGGGAATTGTATTCTGAGGGTCTGGAATTCTGGATTTGTGCTTCAGCCATGCAAGTGTCCCCTATGCCGTCGTGCTATAACTCTGCTTATACCTGCATCAACAATAAATGAGGACCATGACCGGGAAGCTTATCAAGTACTTCAGAGTATTGAGAATTACAATCGCCAGTTTGGCAGAAACCCAAGTATTATTCAGGTATGTTGAGCTTTAGATGCCTGCTAAATATTCATCAATGTCCAGTAACATAATGAAGCACTATTCAAGTGGAGCACCTCATCTAAAAACAGAAAGAAAAAAGAAGTGGTGATCCTCCTCCTCATGAATCTCCTCTTATGTTTCTGGCTTTAACAACATCTTGTTAAGCAATTAATCAGTCTTGTAATCATTTTAGGTAAATCAATTATTCTGATAAGTGTTTGCTTAGAGTCACTTTTCAGAAAATTTTATAGTCGTCTGTTATCCTTCCAATTCTTATCTTTTTAAATAAAAGGTTTTTAAACAATATTAATTTCAAATAATTGAAATTGCCATATAATTAATATAAGGAATCAAATAATGATATATAAACTATGCCTAAATAACTTTAACAAATATCTTAGGTAACTAAAGGGCACTCTTATAATTTTGATTTTTAAAGAATAAGTTGCATAAAAAGTGATGACAACTTGAAACATCAGCACATTGCATTGTCTTAAATATTCTTTTTAATTTTTGTGTGTGTAGATGTATATTAGACATATCTTTTTGATCATTCACGAGTGCTAAGAAAAGAGTTCAATTTTGAAGAGTTTTCAGGATGTTCCGTTCTTCATAAGAAGGTTATTGAGAGAATTTATGGATCCTCAGAGAGCGCTTCCCTTCGTCTTCAGAGCACGAACAGCCTTGTCTGTAAGTTCATCAATGATCAAATGCATGGTTTGTGCAGATCACTACTTAAACTAGCTATTATCTCAATGTTTTATAACTGTGCTATCTAGATACTAAGAGCAAGTAGCATATTTTTAGAGATCCTACTTGTGTATTTTAGAAATGTCAGCAGTATGCATTCATGAAGATTCCAAATGTATGCGATATTATCTGAATGTCTAATTGACATAACAAGTTTCTCGATGCATCCCACATTGTTGAAATACCAAGAATACGCGTCGAATACATATGTCAGGTCAACAGAATGCTAGTAGTCTCAGCTTAAGTTGCAGGAGGTATAAAAGTTGCTGGTGCTATCCTAAATTTAGCGGCATTCAGTATGAATTGACTGGCTCACTTCATCAATCATATACTTTGATCATTTACATTCTCTTCATAGCTGCAACTAATCTAGAAACTTTTGCAGTTTGATTTAAGATATCGACTCACAAATGAATGTGGCATATTTCGAGATATAAAAACTAACTAACCTCGTGCAGTGCTATTTAAGCTTTGTAAAACCTTCTATTAATGAAAGAGTGAACTCAGTAATGTGATATAAGTATATAAAGTTTGATTTAGTCAGTGCATCTAATGTGACTTGTATTTGTAGATATTGCTGAGTATTGGTTATGTTGCTGCGAGCCCCTTCAACATGTTATCGGAAAGTAAGTTGTCGTTGACTTAACTCCTCCAAATATAATTCTCAACGGCATGTGCCATCTCAAACAACAAAATGTGTGTTCTTTGTGCAGGGATTCATGGGTTTGTTGGTTTTCTCGATGATTTCTTAGTACTGGTGATTGTGCTCATCCACCTTGCTGCCCTGTATCGTGGTTTACTTCTGAATCGACATGGAGGTGCTGCTTAAAATGCCACGCCTAGCATCACATATGGAAGTGTCGAAAACCAAATTATGGTAGTTTTCTATTGAGATGTTATGTTCTTAATGTGTACGTATAAGCAGTAGCAGCTCTTTTCTTCAGCTTGAAACTTGAACAAATTCTCATTTATTGAAAAAAAAATCCAACAATGCAATTTTAGGAAACCTATTTCCATAATATCAAATGGTGTGTACTATGCCTTATTTTGTGATAAATGTATTTCATCATCTTTATCATTTTTAGAGTGTTTGATACTACTCATTTTCTTCCATTTCTCTAATTCATATGACTTGAATGGTTCATGTAGTTATAGAAATGCTAGGTCATTGTTTTGCTTGTTTTATCTGTAGAAGATTATAGAAAAGATGAGAGAAACAATGCATCTAGAGGAGCCAAACAAATAAACTTATTCTTAACATCACAAAGGTTTCAATGAACATGGAAAATTTCTTTATTTACAGACAAAAGGAAACATAAACCATTCAATATAACCATGATTCCCCCCTCCTTTTTTTTTGTGACTTCTTATGCTCATTTATTTCCCATAAAGAGTATAGTGGAAACTAGTTGAGTAGCTTAGCAACATTTTGAAAGAAAAAAAAAACAAGTTTGCTTCCAGATTTCCAAGAGATTGCAGATACCATTGTAAAAAGATGATGGAATGATATGGGTTTTAGTCTAAATATTAATGTATCAGTTCTGAAAACAAAAAAGGGGTACCCATACTTACCTTAAGTCAATGATAATTAATCTGTTGAGCAGGAACTTGAAGATCCAGTAGCGTTCGACTAGAAATGTTTCACAACTAAATTTTTGCAACTCCTGTTTGTGTTCAGAAATGGTAGAGGACAATTTGGCTGAGCATCACCAACAACGATGAAACTACAAGACTAGAGGTTCTAGTGAGATCGAAGCTTCTTAACTTTGGGCATTGACTTCTTCAGTTGCCGAGCACGGTCCTTCTCTTCTTTCTTGCGAAGTGCCTCAGTGCCGACTTTGGTTTCAGTCTCTTTCTTTTCTGCTTTCTTTTTCTGGATGGCTTCCTGTCTCAAGCTGAGGAGTTCTCTGTATACCTCTTGGGCGACCTTTGCTCTGACTGCTTCAGTTTTGGAACGGGCCTATGGAACACGAGAAACACTCAAATTTGCAATCATCATTGATGTAACCATTGAGAAAGTGATCAAAATGGACTAACTTCACTTACATGAGAACTTAGCTTGTACCGACCAATTAAGTCGATGTAATATGGTACAAGAGCAACTAATGGCGTCATGTCGGACATGCTATTGGCATCTGGAAGTGCAAATTTGAACGTGAGTGTCTTCTTGTGAGACCCTGGACGTTGATCTGAGAAATGCATAGAGATGAACCATTTCCCGAACTTCTCAAATGCCTTCTCACCGAAGACCTGAAGTGCAGAAACAGATGCCCTTGTTTTCAAAAACAAACAAAGATCAAAGAGCATCAAGTAAAGGTCTACCAGTTATACTTCATTTATTCAAGGAAACGACATCATATACACATTTAGATTATCATCATGGTTAACCATCCTGAGTTGTCTGTGCAAAAGATCATGTTTCTCTAAAAGAGCAGTTAGAAGGCCATTGGATGAACACTCACTTCTAGAGCCTGTAAAAGGCAAAACACTCTAACCATTTGAGGCTATCTTGATCGAATGCAAGGAAACAGAGTTTTCTCCAATTCAAACACTCCAACTTCACTTCAACTCGCAAGATAAAACAATTCCAACCAAGCTCCACTGTCTATCATAACCATTCAGATATTCAACTGAACCCCTGAACAACTTGGGTACATTGGCAATCATCTCACTTACATGTTGACTTTAGCCGAACTAGTTTCAATTCAGATGACCCATTTGACCTAATTCGAACTCACTTAAATTCCAGCCAACTCAACTTCCTCTGGTCATGTTCGATACTAAGGTCAGAAGCTAGTTCTATAACAGTTAAAAGACTAACTGTAATATGCTGTAAAACACCACAACATTCTGAAAGCCCGAAAGCCTAAACTATTAGAAAATGTATATGATTAGGGAGGGGGCATATCTTCATTATCTATCTTTCTTCACAATTTTGTAAAGAAACAAATCACAAAGGAAAATTCAAAGGAAATTACAAACATTAAGAACTTCTAGCAAATCCATCACATTCATATCAGCTAAAGTTGCAAAAACGAAAGTTAAAATGATTGATCACGATAATTATGATGAATTTTCTAGTAGTTAGTTATGTGGATGATCAACACTTATATTTTCTTTATTATTATTTGCATGATCAACACTTAGAATTTCCTGCAAAAGGTGAAGGGCACAGGCATATTATACAAAAGGCACCAAAGATTGTATAGGAAAAACAAACCTGTTCCAGAACGGCATCAGTTATCAGATCTCCAGCTACTTCTTTTGATTCCGTGACCACTAGCAGCTCATCTGCTATCCACTTCCTTCCAGATGGTGGGTTCATCCCTGGATTTGCATACCTTTGCAGGTCCCTCTCTTCCTTGTGCATATTTTTAGCCAGCTTCCTCCTTGCTACTGCCAGGACGACGTGATCCATCGATTCCTCATTCATCGCCACCTCAAAAGTGATCACATCCTTATTGGAAAGTACCAAATCAATCGCCTTCGAGATCAGGTCGTGCCGGGTCCGCATTTCCATCGTCGCTAGCAAACTCTGGCAGTATCTCCGGCCGCTGGCATAGAACTTGAACACGTCCTGGCCCTCCTTCAACAGGAGAGGAGTGTCCTTGCCGTCTCCGGTGCCTAAGAGGCTGAAGTTCTTCTCAAAGATGGAGTCTTTGGTGGCAAACTTGGTGGCCCAGGCGAGAGCGATGGTCTCGTTCTCGCGCTTCCCAGTGAAGTAATTGATTAAGAAACAAATCAGGAAGCTGACGCAGACGATCTCGGTGGTGTACGATCTGATGGATGGCGGCGGCGGAGAAGGCGAGGGAACAGAGGGGGAAGGGAGCTCCCCTTCGGAGGAAGCGGTCAGATCAGGAGGCGGGACGGAAACGGGTATGCCCTCGAACTCATCCTCGTCCCAAGCATCAGAGGTCGGAGGGGGGTTGGGAGTGGGCGGGGGTCCGTGGTGGGTCTCCGGGGAGGCGGATTTCGAGAGCAAGGTGGACGGAGGCGGGACGGAACCGGATAGGGGGAGGTCGTCGTGGTAAGTTACCTCTTCTGCCTCGTCGAGTTCGTCGGAATCGAATCCCTCAAAGTCGGCGGCGAGGGCGGAGTGGCGAGAGAGTTCGTGGGTGAGAAGAGATACGATGGAGAGGACGGCAACGAGGAGGAGAAAGGTGTCGCCACGGGGAGCCACGACGGCAGTGAGGGCGCGCGGCCACCGGATCGCCATGGACGAGGAGCGGAAAGAGAGAGAGAGAGAGAGGAGCAGCCGATGAGGGCTTCTAATTTGTAACCCGTCACGACTGGTTTGAGGTAGGGGATTTCCTGTAATTTAATAATCAGGAAACAGGATATCTATGTAACTAATATGAGCAATCTGTCTCAAATGACATCATAGATGCCTTTTGACGTCATATATACAAGTTGCTGTCTCCCGTCCATTAACAAAAGCCGGCTCGAGCGAAGCATCGGATCCGACAAACTCGGTCGGTTCTAGACCAGGTTGACCAAGGCTTGAGTGTCTAGAGCGAAAGTGACCCTCGCTTCAGTTACCAACTCGTATACCTGCTTAGTTATTAGTTTTTGCTGGTGGCTCTGGGTCGGTCGCACATGGCCCTCTCTTTTACTGAGATACGATCGCCGTCTTCACTTGCATTCCGTCAGCTTCGGAGCTCTCAGCGATCGCCGGCGCTGCCTCGGCTCCGACTTCAAGGCCAGGTACTCTCTCTCTCTCTCTCTCTGTGGACGATTTATTCTCTTAGGATTAGGGTTCCTTGTTTTGGCTTTTCCTTGGATTTGGCATTCGAGCAAATACATTGATTCAGCAGATGAGTTGCGATAGCAAAAGAAAAAATCTTCATTTTTAGTATTAATTGTAATTTCAACAATTTGAAATGCACATTTGGAGTTTTCAGCCCAAGTTATACTGCAATCTAAGCCAAATTTGTTTCTTTTTAGGCTTCATCTCAGTTTTTAGGGCTTTTCAGCACAACATTCGCCTCTAAAACTTGAAATTGGTTGAGCAAGAAGACGAGATACTAATCCTCACACCCTAGGAAGCATCAAACTGTGGGGAAACAACAGTGTAGAATCAAGGTAAATTGCAATAGTGTTTCCCCTCGTTTATTATCTCTATTCCTTGCGGAGTTGTAATTTGCTTATAGCAATAAAACTTCAAGTTGAATTAATCCCAACTAGTTAGTGTCGGCTACACGGAGTTCATTGAGCTCTATTCAGGACAATATCTCTACTAAAATTTAGCACTTTTGTGTGTTAACTAATATTGTGTCTATTTGGATGGGAGGAAATGGAAGGGAAGTAAAATAGGTTAGTTGAAGTAAACCTTCTTCTTCTCGAGACTTGATCGACCACCCAAGATTTGTCAACCGCTCAGGTAAGTAATCAAATAGAATTCAAATTTGCTCGCCTATTTTTTGCTTCCTTTCATCATGATTTGTCATCTTCAATTTCACTTGTATACTGTCAAAAATCGTTGTAACTTCGCTGTAACCAGTGGTTGATCTATCTGTGCTTTTTTGTTGCACTTTTCAATTTGTTCTTTGCCTTACTCTTTTGTTTGCCCAGCCAAAAAAGCCAATATGATTTTGTAAAACATCTAGATAAGCTTATATAATCGCGAACATATTATTTTCAACATATTGTTGTTGTGTTTACTGCTGTCAAATGATATCAGTAGCACATGTTAGAAGGCTTATTATTTTCCTAGAGAATCAGCCACATACAACATAACCATATGTTGCACTTCTTACATGTAATCCCATGCAT
>JBBUKS010000008.1:13701009-13758157 GCA_038050645.1 Hedychium gardnerianum
AAACTTTAAAAAAACGTCTAATTTTATTGAAATGATATACTTCTTTTATATTTATTATCGAAATGATGCTTTATTTCATCTTTGGATATTTAAAAAAAATATTATATTATTATAACAACTACATAATTATAATTATTATATAATTATAATAATTAGGATCATGTAGTTAATCAATTCAGTTATATCTAAGAGTTATAATATAATAATATTAATTATAATTGAAGTACTTATGTTATAATAATTATCAATTGTAATTATTATAATATAATTTATTTGTGTTGATCGAAATTAAGCCAAGTGTATATGAATACTATAATACTATAAAAAATAATTATAATTTAAAAAAAAAAAAAATATTGACATGGAGACTCGTTTTGATAATAAATCAAAAAGAAATTTCAATAAGCAAAAATGACGCCCCTGTAATTATTACGCGTCGTTCTTCTCCTTCAAAACGATAATGACACGTGAAACCATGTAAAAGTCTCTCATGCATGCATGACCACAATACAGCAAGATTAAATTGCGGTTGAAGTAGTAAACTCTTCAGTGAAAAACAAAAAATTTGACCAAAACAAATAAAAATTAAATTAAAATAACAACTGCGGTTCTTTCAGGGTATGACTAAATGTTTTTCTTGACTTTCTCAAGGTCAAAGAAAATATTTCATAAGAAAAATAAATAAGCAGATAATTTTTTTTTCCCTTTTTTAAAAGTCCAATTTTCACTATATATATTCAACCGTGCAGTTATAATAATTCTCTAAAAATAAGAGTGCACATTTGAAATCCATGTTTATCGCCATCTGTTCTTTCAGTGAACGCAGTTTGACCAATCAATCCATCAGTTAAATCTCTAACTCCCTTCAAATCCTCAGCGTTGACCGCTGCCACAAGTCAACTACCGGGCCAACACGTTGTATATATAATATATATATATATGTGAAATACATGTTGGTTGTTCCTGTGCGGAGGCATTCGACCGGTGAATGAGTTAAAAAAATATTAATTTAGTCACTGAATGAGAGGATTTTCATGATTTTCCGGATCAATTATCGAGCGGAAAACTGACCGGATCATTTATATCGAAAATCTTTTTCAACCATCGAGATTAGATTTTTGAGAAGAATAACAAGAGAGTCGAAAGGTTAAGAGGCTCCAAGCTAGGCTTAGGATCTCGCTCCAATGTTTAAATAATATATGATCAAATGGAGATAGTTAAAATTAAAAAAATGAACAAATGAGAGTCAAAATGCTAAGAAAAAAGAAGAAAAAAAAATCTCTTTTTCGTTTGTGAAATCAAATTCTTTATATATTTCTCCGGAGAATGTACGACCAGTGTTAATGGCGTGTACCGTTGGGACATGAGCGAACATACTACGATACGGATTGTCGTCGTTCTTCGTATTTTCGAACTGTGTCTTGAGTATCGTTAGAGATGTTCTAATCGTACTGTCAGCGTTAGAACTATGTCCTATTGTCAACTACCGGGCCAACACGTTGTATATATAATATATATACGTGAAGTACATGTTGGTTGTTCCTGTGTGGAGTTAAAAAAATATTGATTTAGTAAATGAATGAGAGGATTTTCATGATTTTCCGGATCAAATTATCGAGTGAAAGACTCGTTGACTGGATCCTTTATATCGAAAATCTTTTTCAACCTTCCAAATTAGATTTTTGAGAAGAATAATAAGAGAGTCGAAGGGTTAAAGGGCTCCAAGTTGAGCTTGGGATCTCGCTCCGATATTTAAATCAGATATAATCAAACGGAAGTCGTTAAAATTATAAAAATGAACAAATAAGAGTCAAAATGTTAAGAAAAAAAAATCTCTTTTTCGTTTGTGAAATCAGATTCTTTATATATTCCTCCGGAGAATGTACGATCAGTGTTAATGGTGTGTATCGTTGGGACATGAGCGAGCATACTACGATACGGATTGTCGTCGTTCTCCGTATTTTTGGGTTGTGTCTTGAATACCGTTAGAGATGTTCTGATCGTACTGTTAGCGTTAGAGTTATGTCCTATCGTTGATGTGTTGAAAGCATAGACCGATGGTAAGATATGTTCGATCAAGCTTATAGTATATTTGATCAAGAAGATGATCTGTTTAGGATGTATTTTTTAACGAATGAGTTGGCATCACATGCATGTATGATCGATTCGATCGAATCGATCGGTCCATGATCATATTTGATCTTCATGTGCTCCTCAAATAGCTTATGGTCCGATCAATCCGTGGTCATATGAGAGAATCCGTCCGATCGATTGGGCGCAGACTTATGTTAATCATGACTTGATTATTTTAACTAGACTTTTAGCTACACGATATTTACCCATACTACTCGTGGATTTGGCCTTATCATCCACGTCATCGGCGTATGAGAGAACCTTCGACGTCGATCAAGCGGCAGAAGATTAATATAATGGCGAAAGAGAGAGGAGAAATGGTGTACATAATTAGTTTTTTCAGGGCCGTTAGTGATTTGCAGCTGAAAGAGGAAATGAATTAGGCCTTTTTGTGAATATAAATTGTAAATTATTTGTAAATTATATTGATAATTAAAATTTATGAATCATATTTATTATTAATTTTTTAATTAAATTTATAAATAAATAAAAAGGCTTACAAGACAGTAAATAAGTTTTGTAATATCGAATATTTTTTCATAGTTTTGATTTTTTAACTTTTGGTTTAATTTAGGTAAGTGGGCAGATCAAAGGATTGAAAATTAATATAGTACGTGATTTATGATTTAGTATTTTTTTTTTAAAAAAATAGTATATGACGTGGATATTTGAGAAACTTAACGTGTCGTTCACTAAATTGCCCAAACTGAACTCTGAAGTCTGAACCGGGTAAGCGGAGGACGATTTGCTTTGCTTGTCGCCTTGTCGGGTACGGTTCATGTTTGAGGAACCGATCCGCTTGGCTGCAAGTGGTTTATCTCCAATTTCCGTCGCCCCGCCTCGTTCAATCGCAACTTGGCCCTTTCGCCGACGCGATCAGAATCGCCTTCGGGATCGAATCGAAGCGGAGGAAGCGATGTATCATCCTTCGAGAGGAGGTGTTCGAGGCGGTCGAGATCGTAAGCTTCTTCTTCTTCTTCTCTCGTCCTCCCTTGTTAGGGTTCCATTCTATGTATGCTTCGGCTCAGATCATTCTGTCAGAAAAAATCATTCAATTTTCACGCGGATCGTAGCGTATAAAGGGAGATTTATGTAGACCTTGCTCTTTGGACGGTGTATTATGAAATTGTGTTGATTTTTCTTCTTCTTTTCATTCTCTGAATTCATAACCAGCATTAGCTTTTATAATTAATGCTGGATGCGATATCCCGATCTCCATGGGAGGAATTCCCATAAAATAATGTAAAATTTTAGCGTGTAAAGTTTGTTTTCCCCTCTTTAATATTGTGATTTTAGTGCATGGATGATGGATATTTGACGTGTTTGAGAGCTAGGGGGTGTTTCTGATGAGTAGGTAGCAAAACCCTGTTCCATAAATTTTAATGACATTGAATGTCTTTAGACGTGTGTCTAGAACAATTAGTATTATTGTTTTGATCAGCTTTCGCATATCTAATTGTACTTTGGAAGTTAAAATATGCTGACGAATTGATTTTTGTGGTCTGGTAAGTTGTTATGCGATTGCTTTGACCATCTTTGGAATATCTAATCCTACTCTGATGTTAAACTATCCTAACAGATATATCCCTGTGGCTAATGCTGATTCATAATTAATAATGCCTTTTTCTTTGACCATGCAGTCACATTGTTTGAATTGGATGACTTATTGACTGATAGCAAACTCTAAATCTAATGGATACCTAAAAAAATATTTGCTGAGAATTCTATGTACCTCAGGGACGGGGAGTATACAGAATCGTGGCAACTTTATATGCTAAATACAAATATACTTTGACAGCTACACCTGTAGATACATGAAGTTGCCACTTTCTAGTTGTTATTTTTCAAATGATGAAGATTTAGTTTGAGATACAGATCCTCTCATCTTGAAATATTTTAAGTTCAAAGCAATTTAATGTTTATCTTCCTTAACAAATGAATTATTTTGTGGAAAAATATCACGGAATAGGGCTGCTTTTGTCCATTTCTGGCACCATGCAAATTACTTCATTGTTCTGTTTCTAATTTATCAGTTTTGATGACTTGTCTTTGGAGGTATTATTTTTTATTTTGAATATTTCCTTCCATCTTTCCTAAATTGACGGGACTCACAGTATTTTCTCGATTTTTTTAGAATTCAAATGGGATGATGTGAAGGTTGATAAACATCGGGAGAATTATCTCGGTCATAGCGTTAATGCTCCTGTTGGCCGATGGCAGAAAGGTACTCTTCCTAGACTTCTATTTTATGCTTTAATTTTGTATAGGTAGTGGATTCTCTCGGTACTTTTCTCTATGATGCTTTTTCCCCCTCTTTGTTTAGCAATATTTTTTACATAAAAGCAACAGAGCTTAGTTTTCCAAAATTTGCTATGTGGTTACATAATAATATTGGGCTTATTCATATAAACTGTCTGGTATATATATATATATTGTTGAGCATGGGGCTAAGTCACACAAGGTCCAAGCAGAAGTCATTTCCCCCCAAACAACTAGATTTTCCCTTGAACAGGAGAAAATTTACAGTTGAGCATGGGGCCTGTGGGAAGTGGTAGGCGGAGGGGAGGGAGTCATACTATGATCGATGGAAGGGGGTTCACTGACGAGTATGGTAAAACAATTTTGTTTTCCCTCCTAATGATCACATTTTCCATCGAACTTAGGAAATATTTCTGATGATCATGATTTTACCTCGCGTCAAATGCTGGAAAAACACTAGTAAATATTTTCCACAAAACAAATGGATCTTTTTGTGGCCTTTGGTTCTTTGAATTAGCTTTACGTAGACAGAATTTCATATGTGGCCCTACTGTATTTTAGCATTGATATTTTCTTTCTTCTTGCAATCCTCTTCTGCAAAATTTAAAAAGGTTATATATTTGCTCTTTATTAATTTTATTTTACCATTTTTCAGGGAAAGATCTGTTCTGGTATACTCGAGACAAGCAATCTGCCAGCTCAGAGATGGATTCCATTAGAGAGGAAATCAAAAGGATCAAAGAAGATGAAGAACAGGCTATGCGAGAAGCACTTGGCTTGGCTCCGAAGCGTGCCAGTCGGCCTCAAGGCAATCGGCTGGATCAACATGAATACACAGAGCTTGTAAAGAGAGGGTCTACTGCTGACGATCTGGGTGCTCAGCATGCTGAAGCAATTATGGTTCAAGGGCTTGGCTTGTACAAGTAAGATCACTATCACACTAATCTCTTTTTTGCTCAGCAGTGATGATGGTTAGGTATATTAATGATTTCATTGCTCTAGAATACTGAGACTGTTAAATCACAACACTTAGTTTGAGCTCCAACATTCGTGCTGTGGGCTGCAGGGCACCTCGTAATCAACCGGATTCGAGCACTCTTCAACGAACATGGGTTGTGGCACCTGGTAAGAATGAACAAACTGCAATTAGCGAAAGTGCCGAAGATCTGTCAACGGACAAAAGCAGAAAAAGAAGGAGGCGGGAAGAAACAGATGAGAGGAGACACGATGGTAGTAGGGACGAACATCGGAAGCATCACGAGAAGAAACGGTCTCATGATTTGGATGATAAGCAAATACACCAGAGCAGACATAAAGGCAAGAGAAGGCATGATTCTGATTGATTCATGGCTTGTCATGGCCAGTGACGATAAATTCTGTATCAATGTTTTCACTTAGAATTGCTGGATCGTAAAACTGCACTTGTTTGAAACAAGCTAATGGCTAATCTCAAAAGCCAACACATCTGTTGGTCGTTGGCAGTAGCTATCGCCTACAAAAGATATTGCAGTTCTTTCTAACATCATTTATTCGATACTGAAATATCCTGGCATTAAATACTATTTATTGGACAACAAATAATATTCTTCGATTTTTTTTATCGAAGAAGCCTTTTATTTATTATATTTTTTATTGGTAAAAAAAAGAATAATATTCTTCAATTCGGTATTTAAGGAGGTGCTACGCGTAACATTAGCACGCAAATTACATCTTTAAGCTCTACAATAAAAGGGCGAGATAAAAGCACAAGGGCAGCTGCCGCGGTAGGCAGCGCAGCGAAAAGGGCGACGCAAAGACGGGAAAAAAGGCGACGAAAAAGAGAGCGATACGAAGAAGTCGAGGGAGAGCCCCCCCTGCCGCCGCGAAAACCCTCCGGACTGCTTCTCTCTCTCCGTCCGCTCGAAACCCTCGCTGCTGGAGCAGCGCGCTTCTTCCCTTCCGGTGGCTTCCCTCTCCCTGCCGCCCCACCTTCCATTGTAAGGCCGAAACCCTAGCGCTCTGTTCTATTCTTGCCGCTTTCTTTCTATTTCTTTTTCCTGCCCTGTTATTCCGTGTAGATTACGCTGTCGTGTTGTTTTGGTTTCTCGCGTTTTCCTCACTCCGTGGACTGGCATTTGGATTGACTTCGTCGGACTTGGTCTTCGTTCATCGGTGTTTCCTTGAAGTGTAATTAAAGTTGGGACTTTTCACTCTTTGATCTTTGAATTCCTTTGATAGGGCTTTTGCATCGAGTTGCCAGAGTGTAGGATGAATTTACTTGTACCGATCCCTTTTCCAGTCCGCTTTATGTTCTTCGATTAAAGTGAATCATAGCCCGTTCTAAGACTCTCAAGAGGTAAATTTCGCTTATTTCTTTCATCTCCTTCACTCTTTCCAGGAAGAGTGTCAGGTGGCTATCTCCTCATGGCATGGATAGAGGACACTGATAATGGGAATAAGAGGGAATGTGATCTATTGGAGAATGGCTGCCCCAAAGCTTTGAAAACTTCCTTAGATGAGTGCTCAACTCAGTCTGACGTTCCTTTGCTTAGGAGGAAGATTGAAGGGAATGGTGCTCTCACATATGCTAACATCCTAAGGTCGCGAAACAAGTTTGCAGATGCTCAGTTGTTGTATGAAAGCATCCTCGAGAAGGATAAAACCAATCTGGAAGCCCTTATAGGCAAGGGAATCTGCCTCCAAATGCAGAATCAATTGCGGCAAGCTTTTGGTTGTATTACAGAAGCAATTAAGCTTGATCCGTTCAATGCTTGTGCCCTCACACACTGTGGGGTTATTTACAAGGATGAGGGACACTTATCGGAGGCTGCTGAGGTGCTCATGATTTCTGTTTTTTGTTAATTATTTACTAATTCAGATATTTCTTAATCTAAACGGAAATTTTGTTTTTTTATTATTGTATTTGGGGTAAATCTTGTTACTTAAATCCCTGGAATTTTGTTAGTTGAGCGACTTAATTGTTATATTTAGTCTGGGTTTACTTCGGTGGAATGATAGGTATGGGGAGGGGAAGTGGAAAGGGGATCGTAAGGCTCACGAAGTTATACATGGATTATGAATTACTCGGGTATAGTTTTGTGTTAATTTCTCTCCCCTTCTCCCTCTCCCTTCTATCTTTCAGTTCAAGTAAACCCAGCTTTTCTAGTTCTTTATTTTCATGGCACACAGTTTTCACCATCTTTTACTTGAGTTTAAATAAGTGTTTGATCAAGCATCTCCTAAAGAACATGCTAAATATTCCATTTTTTAGGTAGTTAACAATTGCAGCATCCTTTTTTTGTTATTATTGGGTTGTATTTTTTGAGGAAAAGGTATCTAAAATTCATTAGGGCTTATGAATTAAGTTATTTACTTTATTTTTGATAATTTAGTACTTAATGCCTTCATTTTATTGGTAACTATGGATAATCGAAACTTGCGTATATGTTCCTTCAGATCCTCTATGAACTTAAAGATTGATTTTATGACCTATCAGATTCTTAAATATATACCTGATAATTAGTTTACTTTATGAGATCTACATGTGACTACATATTACATATCCAGTCTACACATGAAGTTTAAAAACCTTTTCTGGTTTATTTTAACCAGTTTACGCTAATTCAAATTTACTTCAAACCTGAACTGTCATATTTAGTTGCTTCTAATTTGTAAGTGTTTACTCAAGAACATGTTTTGCAAATGATTAATACTCAAGATATTGATATAGAAATTTCTTAATACTTTAATATTGATCACATATTCCTAGAAAATGCCTATATGCAACATAAGCTTTATATGATGGGCTGACTTTATATGGCCTGCATACGCTTTCTGAATACTCGAAGATAGATGTGTTCTGTTTTTGGGTGGTATAAAATAAATAAATTTGTTAATTATTGAGCAGTTTGGTTTAATTCAGATGACTGGTATATATATGTTCCATGGGCAAGTTAACTAGTTTAATTTATGAGGGACCAAAGAAAATATACTAGAAAAAGTATCTAAGTAACTTGGGCATTACCAATATATTACCATGCATAGAGTCCAACAGTGATAAATTTATCTATGAAAATGTTCCCAACTGGTTGGACATACTGCTAATTGTTTTTATAGTTAATTTTTACTATTTTGAGGTGAAAACTGCATGTTCTGCTTACTTAAGATTGTTTTTATAGTTTCTCTATCAATTTTCTATATTACTCTCTTTTCTTTGTAGTTTTGGACCCTGTTGAGATTTGGTAATTCTGAGCCTCTCATTTTCACTTCCATTGTTTAATCCATTGTTAGTTTATTAGATGTATTGGGAAGTTTACTCATAATAAACAATTAAATCTGACACAATAAGTTTATTGCAGTCATATAAGAAGGCTTTAAAGGCAGATCCTTCATACAAACCTGCTGCAGAATGCCTTGCTATTGTTTTGACAGATCTTGGGACAAGCTTAAAACTTGCCGGTAACACTGAGGAAGGAATTCAGAAGTATTTTGAAGCTCTTAAAGTAGATAGTCACTATGCTGTATGTTCATGAATCTTATTTGCCTAGTTACTGTTTTTGGACTTACTTGATTTTCCCTCCTAATTTTTGGGTTTGATATGACACCACCTTTATACTTCAGCCTGCCTATTACAACCTTGGAGTTGTTTACTCTGAGATGATGCAATATGATTTGGCACTAAACTGCTATGAGAAGGCTATCCTAGAGAGGCCCTTATATGCTGAAGCATACTGCAACATGGGTGTAATATATAAAAATCGAGGTGACTTGGAGGCAGCTATTGCTTGCTACGAAAGGTGACATCCAAGTTATTTTTTTGTTTAACATAACTATAATGGTTCATTTCTCCTGGTTCATAATTATTGTAGGGATTTTGTTTTGTTATATCAGGTGCTTAGCTGTGTCTCCGAACTTTGAAATTGCCAAAAATAACATGGCAATAGCATTGACAGACCTTGGGACTAAGGTCAGTTATTTATCTCAGTCTGCGTCATACATATTCTAAGTGCCTTTGCAGTGTGCACCTTCAAAATCAGTTGGCCCTTGTTGTAATATTCATGCTCTATTTTTAATTTGCTTTTCTCCAGGGTGTCATTTTCTGACCTCTGTTGGTTTTCCACTTTTTCATGCTTAAAAGATTGACTATACATGTTCCCCATGCCAGAGAAATTAATATCTTTTAATGCATTGCAAGTAGAATATCCATTCAGATATATTATCACTAATTCCATATACTTTCTTAGTTAATGTGGCATTGATTCATGCTAGTCTCTCCCAAGTATACGAAAAGCCTGTTGTTTCACGTTTTATAAGATTTGCCTGATAGTCAACAAGTATGCTCTGGAAAGTAAAAACAAGGAAAAGATATAGGACTGATGTGTCTGAAGACCTAAAATGAGGATTTTAGCTCTGAATGTGGCCATTTAATTTTTGAAGTACTTCTGCATCAGCAATGTTGAGATAATGCATAATAGGGGATAAGATGCAGAAATATCTTTAGTTGAATGTTTTTTTTTTGACATAGTTCTGGTTGGACATAAGGCTCTGCTAGATAATAATTCTATGTACACTAATGCGTTAACCATCTCACTGGCTCAGTTCAGGAAGCATTTCAGGATTTTCCTTAAATAGTAGCCAAAAATATCATACTGGCTTGGTAAGTGTCAGTTCCTTTCAACAGTTTTGTTGTGGCTCTGGTTATTCTTCAAAAATATAGCTTAAAACTTGAATGGCCTCTCTGTACCCTCTTGGTTCTTATTTTATGTACCTAATTCTAAATTGCAATTTTGAAGCTTTCTATTGAATCTGCCACAGTTCTTTTACACATCAGGAGTGCAGCTAATATCATGCTGCAGCTCACAAAAGATGTTTAGAAATGTTAAGTCATTTGATAATCAAGCTGTGAAGTTCTGCAGTGACATATAGCGATGGCTTATTTTTAGAATGATACCTGATTACAAGCCAGATGAATATGGGATATTGGGATATCATCATTTACTACCTCAATAGGTTTTTGTATGATGTGTGCGTCATCATTTAACATCCACACAAACATTATGGACTATGTTGGTTCTTACAGGGCTGACCAAGTGGGAAATGTGATTGTTGGAACAACTTAATAAAATTATTTTTTATTTAATTCATAGTTTAATATTGTTATAATTATAACTTCCTTTGTAGTTAAGGTAGACTTTATTGTATTGCTTCTTATCTCACTTCATACTACCCATGCAATTTCCTAAAATCAATGGACTTGTATCTAAGTCAAGATCTATAGTTATATCAGCACCACTGAGACTGGATGGTGACAGTTAAATGAGGTTTCTGCATCTTGGATCAATCTTTGCTTCTGTCTTGTTTCATCATTTTGATTTCAATGTTGTGTTCCTGTTGGTTGTTTTTTACTTGATCAAAGTTCTCATAGCATTGTTCTATGTACCCATTTTCATAATTCCTCTCAGATTCTGTTTTCCTTATCTGTGGCTTGTGCACTTTATTTTATAATCTTTTTCTTGGTGTATCATTAGCATAATTTAAACCTGGACTGAAAATGTGAAGTGAAGTCCAGCAATTCTAAATTTGGTAGGATTTGTATGGTTAAAGCAGTTTCAATTTTTCAATTTTGTAAAAGTTCCTGTAGGCCAGGATTCTTTTACCTTGGCATCGATGCTTTTTCCTAGTTCATGCCTGTGAGAATCAGGTTACAATGGAACAACTCACTTAAAGCACTAGAATAAGATTTGCCCTGCCATGTCTCAGCTGTTGAGGTACTTTAGGAAAATCCTTAAGAAAAAAATGAATTTTTTTGCAAGGATCGCACCTTGAAACCATATCATACCTTAATCAGGATGTACCACTGTAGAATAGATATCCTTACTAAAATTCATGCAGTCTCTTATATTTGTCTTTACATTAATTCATTAGTCAATGATTATATTACAGAGGAATTGTTTGGTGATGACTCATCTATATGAACAGGCTAGCTCTAGACTTTATCAGCTGTGCATAATTTACTGATTAAAAGAAGGAACCTTGCTTTATTGGTCACACAGGATAATAGTTCAAATATCATGTTCCTGGACTAATTTTACATATTTATCTAGTCTTGTTGAAGATCAATTGTCCTGATAAATTGAATCTTTAGTCCTACAAATTAATATTAAAAATCGAAGATAACAGAGTATCGGTAGCTCCTTTGAATTTTGAATGAGGCAAGTGTTTGACTGAATTTGGTAATTAGCCTAAAAACTTAAAAGTGAGTTCTGGATGAGGCAGATATTAACACAAATCTTATGCTCCTGGACCAAATTAATATTTATCTAGTCTTATTGAAGATCAAATGTTTCCAGATAAATTGAATCTTTAGTCTTACAAGCTAATGTTAGAAATCAAGAGAGTAGAGTATGACATAGCTCTTTAAATTGCTAATGTGGTAAGTGTATAAATACTGAATTTGGTTATCCGCTTGACAAGTCAATTTCTTCTCTCATATTAAGTGCTTCATATTGGTGCAACAGTTGTGTGACCTTGTGGTCACGGATTTGAGTCGTGGAAACCGTCTCTTGCAGTGCAGGGTAAGACTGCATACAATAGATCTAGTAGGGTCCAATCCTTCCGCATTGGTGGGAACATCGTGCACCGGATTGTCCTTTCTATATCAAGTGCTTCTCTAATCTTGAGGAATCAACTATGCACTAACAGTTTGTTTGATTTGTTAATTTAATTGTTTTTACAACTATGAAATTAATTTTGCATGCAGTGATATTGGGCCTTTGTGCTATTGTTAACTTTATTCTCCATTTAGTGATTTACAGATTACAATTTCTTTTAAAATTAATTACAGTTCGTTTGACTGATACCTTATATTTTTAGGTAAAACTTGAGGGTGATATAAACCAAGGTGTAGCATATTACAAAAAAGCTTTGTTTTACAATTGGCACTATGCTGATGCGATGTATAATCTTGGTGTTGCATATGGTGAAATGCTGAAATTTGATAAGGTTAGTCTTATACATTACAATATCTTGCATCTTGTGGAAAGTGTGATGGGTTGCTTAATCCTGTACAGGGCTTCATCAAAGCATGGGCCATCTGTAGCTTAATATAGAGTCATCTAACAACTGCCTTTGTTTGTGTTTCCTGTGTTTTACTATCTCTTGCTTCCTGCAAGATACTCTTTGACACTTGCATCTGAATATTCATAAAGGCAATTGTGTTTTATGAACTTGCATTACACTTCAATCCCAATTGTGCGGAGGCTTGCAACAATTTGGGAGTTATCTACAAGGACAGAGACAATCTGGATAAGGCGGTGGAATGTTACCAGGCATGTTCCGTTGTTAAATCCTCCTATTAAAAAATTTGATATATCTTTATCTGTAGTGTGATATTGCTCTTGGTAGTTCTGTTGACACTTAGTTATTTTTTCTAGACGGCTTTATCTATTAAACCAAACTTCTCTCAATCGCTAAATAATCTTGGTGTGGTCTTCACTGTCCAGGTATAACCATCTAGATTATGGATTACTTGTGAAATTGTTATGTGAATTTACTATTTTTCAAAAATGACTTATACCGGTAAGTTGACAGTATTGCAAAAATGCCATTCTTCTCTATAGGGTAAAATGGATGCAGCTGCCAGCATGATTGAAAAAGCTATCATTGCAAATCCTACATATGCCGAAGCATACAATAACTTAGGTTGGTTGTGCACCTATTCTCTTCATTTCTGCTCTATCTTTGGTTTATCACTTAATATTATGAAGATGCGTCTTTGCTCTTGCCTTTCTGAGGTGCTAGGAAGTCCAGAATGGTTGACACATTTTTAAGTTTTAAATGCCTATGGGCTTCCCTTATTTCTCTATCCAAGGAATCACATGCCCTTTATGATAACGAAGGGAAGGTATCTATTTGAGATTTTAGGATTTTGCAAATAGAATCTGATAGAAGATAAATCTTGTTATCTTCTCATTGTTGTCTGACTAGAGGTGTCTCAGCTCTTCTGTTAGAGGTTTTGGCATAAATCTGCAATTCGGTTTAGATTATTTGGTACAATAGTATCCTATACCAGTAGATCTATGTAAATGCTTATATCAATCTTTTGCAGTTATATTATATTTCTTGTTGATATCTTTTTATCAGAGGGTTTCCATAGTTATCCTAGATTATTTGGTACTATAGTATCATATTCCTGGAGATCTATGTAAATGATTATATCAATGGATCACAGCTATAGTATATTTCTTGTTGATATCTTTGAGAGTTGCTGTAAGAAATTTCTTTTGTAATATCACTATATTTCTTGTTTAGGGGTCCTCTACAGAGATGTGGGCAGTATTACTCTGTCTATCGAGGCTTATGAGAGATGTCTCCAGATAGATCCTGATTCACGTAATGCTGGTCAGGTACCATGCTTTTTTGGATTTGTCTGTCTTCATATTCCCATCATCTATGTTTTCATATACCAAGATGTGAACTCTTTGCTTGTTTCTTGATATCTTAAACCAAGTCTATTATGCATATTATTCAAGTGACTTTTGGACTATACCTAGATCCCATCTAACTAGGGCTAGCATAATGGATTGCTCCTGATACCTAATGTTGACAGTTGGCATGCTGGTTCCAAATCTGTCTTGTTTTTCTCTGGGAGTAAGCATGTTATGGCATCATGTCATGCATACGAATGATTATATTGAACTGTTACCCGTCTGGTTCAACACTATAACAGCAAACCATTTGGTTTTTTTTCCCATTGCAGTCAGTTCTTATTGTTTGTCTTTGTACCCTTTCCCTATTCTCCAGTATGATAATCAATATACGGTTTGTTCGGGACTTTGATGCAGATGACAATATTATCTCATTTAAATTATTTTGACATATTGTTAAAAAATCAAAAGCTTCCTTTATACCTTCCTCTTCACAATGGTTTGAGCATGCCTATGAATCAATGACAAAAGTACATGGCTGTATGCAAATGTTCTTTTTGTTTGTGCCTTCTTTTTTCATATATAAAATTATATCTCTCGGATACTATTACTATTAATTTTATCTTTCTAGTACACTCTCATCTTAGCATTCTCCTTTTTACACTAATTTTATTTTACTTTTTTGTTTGTTATGTGTTCTTTTGTAATTGTCAAAACTATGGTTTTTAAAATCGCAGCTGGTCATCCATAATTAAATAGTTTTTCCTAAACCAAGAGCAAAACTTAATTTGAAGAATCAGCTGATCTGAATCTGCCTGTCTGAATTTGATCTGAATTGACTGAATTTGAGCTGATTTTGCTCAAGATATTGCGTAACTCTCATAGGACCAAGAAATTCTAGGGTAAAGATCAAGGAGATATCAGAAATTAACAAAACATAGGAAGAAATCATCTAAGATTGGAGAAATGGGCAGAGATAGGTCTACAGTTGGAAATGGGTAGTAAAAGTAATTAAAATAAAAAGAAACTTACTGATTGGGGCGAAGGAGAGGTTAGAGTGGTGAAACAGTGGACGAGATCTACAACTACTTTCTAGAAGCACCATTTTCTTAATATTTGATTGCTTTTATTCTAATGGGATAACCCTATATCTTTAAGTTGCATTGTTGACCTATTTGATTATTACTGTCAATTATCATCTCAATTAACCAGGTACCATTAGGTCAGAGTACCTGGTGAAAATACTTCTTCACTAATCTGTATGTAGTTTTGCAGAATCGACTCTTGGCAATGAACTATATAGATGTGGGTTCAGATGATAAACTTTTTGAAGCGCATAGGTAGTAACAATTTCCTACCAAAAGTCTTGCTTCATTTGTTTGTTTCTGCATCTTCCATTAGAGTGATTTTTCTTTGAAAGCACTAACTTTTTCACTTTTTGGTAAATGAAATAAAGTTATTTTATTATCTTATTTGGGAAAGGGTTTATCATTCGGATAGTTACTTGTAATTCATAGTTGCCATTTTTTTATTTAAAGGTTTCATTATTTATCTGGAACTAGAATTAGCATAATTTTTTGAAGTATATCAACTATATGACTGTCAATATTTGCCTACAGTTGCTTGAATAAGTTCATTCCTTGTTTGCTCTATGATTTTTCATATACATTATATGGCTTGGTTCTAAGTTAAACTATTTCTTAGGGAATGGGGAAGGCGCTTTATGAATCACTATGTGCAATATACCACTTGGGATAATCCTAAAGACATGGATCGACCACTGATAGTTGGATATGTGTCCCCTGATTATTTTACTCACTCTGTTTCCTACTTCATTGAAGCGCCTCTTTCTCACCATGACTATGCAAACTATAAGGTGGTTGTATACTCTGCCGTTGTCAAGGTGAAAAATATCCTTTTCCTTTTATTTCTATTTTTCTTCTTATATTTGTTTAGTCGAATCCTTCTCCTTGCACCTTTTCCTTGTGTTCGAGTGTGGCCCAATCTTTTCCTTTTCTCTTTTTTTTTCTTGAATATTCTTGCCTTTGCATTTTGAATAACCATTTTCCCAGCATTTTGAATAACCATTTTTCCATTGTTGATTTGTTACTTGGTATGATTCTTTAGGCAGACGCAAAGACACTTAAATTTAAGGATAGAGTTCTGAAAAAGGGTGGTCTGTGGAGAGATATTTATGGTATAGACGAGAAAATGGTTGCTAGCATGGTTAGAGATGATAAAGTTGATATATTGGTGGAGCTTACTGGACACACTGCAAATAATAAATTGGGTATGATGGCTTGCCGGCCTGCTCCAGTCCAGGTAATAGTTGTCAAATTATTATTTTCAGCATTACGTGGCTATTCTCAGCAATTGTAAAAGTATTCATCTTCTGATGCTGACCACCCCTTAGGGATTTCAGCATTTCATGAAGTACTTTTCTTTCTTCACGGAGTTTCCCTGCTTCCTGCTTTTCTTCCATGTTCATAGCTTAGTAGGATTTAGGTTACAAGCATTCTACTGGCTTGTTGTTCTTATGATTGGTGGTATGTGATGATTGTTAGGTAACATGGATTGGTTACCCAAATACAACTGGTTTGCCAACAATTGATTATCGGATAACCGATGAGTTAACCGATCCACTCAATTCAAATCAAAAGTAAGTCTTAAATTATGTGATTTTTAACATATAAAAACTGCCAATTTCGTGCTAATGTTAATGGCTAATTAGTGAGGGATAATATTTTTGGCAGGAATGTTGAAGAATTAGTTCGTCTCCCAGATTGTTTTCTCTGCTATACGCCTTCCCCTGAGGCTGGTCCTGTTACACCAACACCGGCTCTTTCCAATGGTTTTATCACCTTTGGAAGCTTTAATAATTTGGCTAAGGTAGCACCTAAAATTATATTATTTATTAATTATCTTTTTGGGAAATTAAAGCTATGATATAATTTTGCTTTATTTATATTCTTCAGATAACACCAAAAGTATTGCGAGTTTGGGCAACTATATTATGTGCAGTTCCCAACTCCAGACTTGTTGTCAAGTGCAAGCCTTTCTGTTGCGATAGTGTTAGGCAGAAATTTCTCTCTACATTGGAGCAGATGGGGTTGGAATCCTTGCGAGTTGATCTATTGCCCCTTATCCTTCTTAACCATGATCACATGCAAGCATATTCCTTGATGGATATAAGGTGAAACATTGACTTCACTTTCATCCTTGTACTTTGTTTATGACAAGAAACCATCTTTATTCAGTCAACACATTAATTGATCTAAAACAACTTTGGCAGCATGTTTATTTCCATTTGCTAATTGTTTTTCATTATCTAATATGTCCTTAAAGCTGATTAACAATTTTAAGGTTCATAGACAAGTAAATGATTTTTCCATGCGACTTAAACATTAATTAGTTTCTTGATTACACAGTTTGTTGGACTAGGTCCGTTTAACTTAAAAATGATTTTTGATATTTGTTAACTCAAAAATGGATGGACTAGGTCCATGCAATTTGTTTTGCTGTAAACTTAAAATAAAAATCAATGCACATGTAACACTAATATACTTGACGCCTAAAATTAGCCTAATTATATATTTTGTGCCCTTATTTTTGGTGAACTTCTTTGCTATTGCATTTAACAAAAGTACATTAAAATCTGATTTATAGAATTATTTTAAAGTTCAACTAACTTTTTAATGCTCAAGATTTATAGTTTGTTAGGCAAATACAACTTGCTAATGCTTACTGTTTATATTTTTTCATTTGGATCTTCCACAGATTTACTGTTATCTTTTTATTCAAGTCAAACTTTAGTTGTGGATAGCAGTGCCAAACTTTAACCGTGTTGATTATGAAGAAACTATTTTTTCTTTGTCCAACTTCTGTGTCATCTCCTAATAATATCTATATACTTTTTCCTTTTTGTTTCTTTGTCTGCTTTTTCATATTATCAATCTAGTAGAGCACATTGCAGGCCTAGATTTTCTCTATGCGAGTTCAATTTCAAAATATCACTGTTATATCCTCAATAATAAATTGAGTTCGTAGTCCACTAATTCCGTCTTTACTTGGATGGAAATAAGAAAGGAAATGGAGTGAAACTATCAATTTCTTCTGTGTACTTGAAAAGAAATAAAAGGTGAGAAGAATATGATTCCTTCCAACTATTTTATTTCTGCCCAAGTTGCGCACAATGAATGAAATGAAATTTAAACATCTTATATAGACAATGAAGTAATTATTATTACTTGTGCAGTCTGGGTTCAAGATTTGTTACTTTGCCTAGTCTTACCTTGCTATGGTTTATTGAAGAATGACTATCTGCTTTTGCAGCTTGGATACATTTCCATATGCAGGAACAACCACTACTTGTGAGTCACTGTACATGGGAGTTCCTTGTGTCACAATGGCTGGTTCCGTTCATGCTCATAACGTCGGCGTCAGCCTTCTCACTAGAGTTGGTAAGAATATGTATCAATGGTTAAATTTCTGGACACAGCACTGGAAGTAATTCAACAAAATTGTGGACGTCAATACTACACGTCCTAGCTATTCTTTCAAGTAGTGCATGGCTATACAAATGGAGTCAGACTTTGCAATGATTTAGTGAGCATGTGGCTTATACATGTTAGCAATCTTTTGCCAGGATTCATTAGATAACCTTGTTGAGGATTTTATTTTATTTTATTATCCTTAACATCCTAAGTTCTAATTGCTCGACATCTTGGTGGTGAGTAGGAATAAGGAGCTTCACATAGGGCTTCTAATAAAGCATTTTTGTTTCAGTATCATTTACATGTTTTTTCTTTATGTATTCTGCATATGTGCCTGTTCTCTGAGTCTAGTTTTGGTGCAGGTTTGGGCCGGCTGGTTGCGAAAACAGAAGAGGAATATGTCAAATTGGCATTAAAGCTGGCTTCAGATATCTCAGCTCTAGGAGAGCTAAGAATGTCACTGCGAGAACTTATGTCGAAGTCTCCAATCTGTGATGGAGCAAAATTTGCACGCGGACTAGAGTCAACATATCGAGACATGTGGCGGCGATACTGCCGCAATGATGTACCTGCAATCAGGCATATGGAGTCTCTGCGAGATCAACCACCTCTTTCTAATGAGATTATGGTGAGGTTTTCTGAACAAAAAAACAGTATTGATTCAGAACAGAATCACGGAACACAATCACAGATAAATGGTGTTACGGTCAATCACACACCGAGCCCAAAGAAAAGCAGCTATGAAGCAAATGGTAATTGATAAGAGATCATGGAAAGGGAGGTGCTTGCTGTTTTACTTCGGAGGTCCTTTGAAAGTAGAATCTCACCCGTGGAGATTATAAGTATTAATCGATTGGGTTTCTTGGTCTTCGGTGTCGAGTAAATTCATCGGTTGCTTCGACCAAATAGCCATGATTAGCATGGCTAAGAGAGAGAGAGAGAGAGAGAGAGAGAGAGAGACTGATAGATCGGTCCTGCTGATTTCTCTGAAGCATTCGGAAAAGATAACCAGATTTGTAACGAACAGAGGTGACACCGGATTTGTACACTCGCATACGGATAGCAAGTCATTCGACAAGAATGAATTGTCACGATGTCATAGTTTGGAGAGGGATTCTGTGGGTGAAATAGGGTTGAGTAGTACTTTGTAGTATGTAAACATCAGGCATGATTGGGAGATTATGATTCATCTTACGATGTTAGCTTCTTCGTAGAATCATACACTCACACAACACCATATTGGTTAATCTACGACTTCTTTTCATGATTTATTTGATTTGAGTTTATCTCCGGTTGCTCGCTTAATATCCACCCATGACCGTAAATCAAGCTTATCAACTTTCGAATTAGTATAAAGATGATATTCTAGCATTTATTAGAATAAATGTCAGCTTACAAAAACAAAACAAAACAAAGATGTTCAGGTGAGTCAATCTCGGCTATAGCAGGAGTTTCTAGGTATTCAGCTAAAAAAATAAAAGTAAAGGGAAATTGGACGAAATTCTATTTAGAAATGTCACTTTATAAATTATATAAATATTACATAAACCATCAAAGAGCAAAGTGGTCGCGTGGCCTAATGGATAAGGCGCTCGCCTCCGGAGCGGGAGATTTGTGGGTTCGAGTCCCATCGCGATCGTTCTTTTACGGAATAATAGTTTTGCCCGATAAAGCGCAGAAATATTCAGATAAATTACCTTCACATCGAACGTTGAATTGTTAAAATAAAGGGTTTTCATAGATTTAAAGGGATAATTCTATTCAAAATTATTATTTATAATAAATTATAAATTCAAATAATCTTGTAAGAAGAGCTCGGCCCAGCCCGTTTAATAATTCTTGGTCCGGTTCAGTTTCCGGTTCGAACCAATCCTACCCTTCTTGATATAATTGCAGCTCTAACGGAAACGGAATCGCATCGATCTGCTCGCGTTCCGGGAATGAAAGGGTGGATGAAGTGACGAACAAATCGAGACAGTGGCGGTTGGCGGCAGACGGCGGTGGGCATCGCCCACGGGAAAGATAGCCTGTGGAAGAGGAACGAGCGGCGGCTGGGAGGGAAAGGCCTGACGCTCGAAGCCTTCTCCAACGCCAAATCCTCCGGGACCTCTGTCCACAACCCTTCCCTAATCAGTGAGTTCCTTCTCTTCCTCGCCGCCTTTCTCTCTGCCCTTTTCTCTCTTTTTAGTTTGCCTTGAATCGATCGATCTCATGTCAGGATTTGTTCAGATCTAGAATCGAGAACTCGATGCGATAGCGAAATTGCTCATTCTTGGTCTTCAATCTGCAGCTTTGTTTGTTCGGAGTGATTGCGGTTGTTTGATATCTGTTTTAATTGGTATCTTTTGCAATGAATTAGCTAGTATTGTGATAAGATATGGGATTCCGTCCAAGCTAGGCATGAACAGATACATTGATCTTGTAGTATGATTTTTCTTCTTCTTTCAAATCTGATATTGTACAGCGAAAGATTATCAAATTAGATTTGCATGGAGAAAGAGAAAGAGAAAGAGAAGAGTTTTGGTAATTGCGTACCCAAACCCGCTGCACTTCTTCCCCCGCTGGTTGCACTTCCTGAGTTCTCTATGCTCCCCGCCGCGCCTCCCTCATTTAACGGTGCACGAGCCTTCCGCCCTACCTTTGGCTCAAACCCTCCACCTTCCCTCTGTCATTGCTCGTTGCAACTTGCCACATCTACCTTTGCCATCTGCCACACGAGAATGTCAGGTCTGTGTGTGCTAAGAGGATAAGGATGACATTTCCCTCTCGTTTCTGCCCTGCTGAGGGTGCTCAGTTCCACCCAATTGTGGGCAGATGGGATTGGGCTAAGCTGACATTGGGTTAAACTTGCTTCTTTGAAAATGAGATTTTGGCCATTCCTATTGTAATTTCGGCAAGATAATCAGGAGAATGAGTCTCAAAATTGTTCCATTCCTTCCCCCTCCTATTTCCTTTCCTTCCCCCAGAATATACATAGCCTAAGTAGTTGCATGTAAGTTTGGCTTTGTTGTGAATCCAATCTCTCATTCCATAAGCTTCATATCTTGAGAGGCCTTGGTGAATTATGTTCTCTGACACCCCAGGGTGTTGTTTGGTGTAATTTTGAATTTTTGCGTTACTTTTTCTGATTTTGGTAGAATATTTTTTCATGATTGTTTTTTAATTGGACAAGATTATGTTTATGCCTTATTTGACAATTAACATCAAAGCCATTTGCTTTATGATTATAGAAAAACACAGAGAGTTCTACAAGAATGCCAAATTTGTGAAGAAGTACAGGAAAACAATCGAGCAACAAAACACTTCCAGTGAGCATCAGCCAACAACTTTGAATGGTAAGGTGAGATTGGTTAATTTCTTTAGACTTGTTAATTTTGCATAATGAAAGTGCCCTATTTCACTGATGAAACATGATAGCAGACTTGTCTTATTACATCGACTGGATATGAAAATGGTTTAGGAATTTATACTTTCTTCGTTAGAGTGCTTCTGATAGTGTCATTTGTACAAGCCCATCCTTTGTTTTGTCATTAGAGAGAAATTAGAATCTTCATGGACACTCATTATTTTAAGCGAATCTAACATCCATTGGGAACACAATTGTTAAGCATAACCGGTTATTCAAGTCTATCCAAGACTTAAATTGGTGATGTACCCTCAGATGCTTGATTTATTGGGTTTCTATATCATCCCTAAGTGGCCCATGGGGGTTGTACATTTTGTTTGGCAGCATGGTAATTTATAAGACTTAAACCTGAAATTTTAAATGACTCTGCAGGAAGAAGATCAAACTGAAAGTCCTCCGAAGCTAAGTAAAACGAAGAAAAAACCTTTCAGAAGTTTAAAAGAAGAG
This sequence comes from Hedychium gardnerianum, assembly GCA_038050645.1. Lineage (NCBI taxonomy): Eukaryota > Viridiplantae > Streptophyta > Magnoliopsida > Zingiberales > Zingiberaceae > Hedychium > Hedychium gardnerianum. The sequence continues at coordinate 13,723,152 of JBBUKS010000008.1, forward strand.
TATGAGAAGAAGCATGCCGAAGATGAGAAAGCCAGGATGGAAAGAGAAGTGATCATTCAAGCAAAGAAAGAAGAGAGCTTCGAAAAATGAAGCCAAAAGGAAGGCACAGAGGGAAAAGATGTTTAAGAAGACCCGATCAGGTCAGCCCAGTCATGAAATACAGAATTGAGCACATCTTGGAAGGCCTACTTGAAAGTTCTAAAAATTAGTAAGTCTTTCAACTTTCTGAATGAAAATGTTATTCAACTAGTTTTTACTGTAAATTATTGTGTTTGTGCTAAGAGTTTTCTTATAATCATAATTATGATTCGATACATTTCTAAGACTTATTTTGGCATCTAGAATTTCTAGTTGACCGTTCTATTAACAATCATAAGACTCAACTAGTCATGCACAGGAACGGGTTTGAGATTAGAGGATTAATGAAGCATTTTTTTTAGAGGAGGGATAGAAAAGCTATTTTTTTTTAAAAAAAATGTTATAGAATGGAGGTGCATCGGCTTTACTTTGGAGGTCCTTTGTATTTATTAATTAATTTAATTTTAATTATATTTTTTTTATATTTAAACATAAAATATACTAATTTATAAAATTTGACAGTTTTAAATTATTTATAAATATGTTAAAAATAAGAAAATATAAAAAAATTCCGAAGTTTTTCCTCGATTAATTTTTTTATTTTAAAATGTTTTGATTTATTAAAGTATAATTCTCTTTAAAATTTAAGGTTTTAAAATATTTTTTTACAGTTTAATTTTCTTATAGTAAATAATCATGTAAATACATAATACGACCCTATAGAATCTATTTATTATTACACATCAAAATTAAGTTATAAGCTTTATTAAATATGAATAATCATATACGAAAAGTAGGCCGAAGAAGGGCCAGAGTTGGCCCAGCCCATTTAAGAAGTATCGGTCCGGTTTCAAAATAGATAAATAAAGTAACGTATTTATTCACATTGAATGTTGTTCAACAAATCCCTACTCGCACATTAGCGTAACATTATATAAAAATTATATACTCAGTCTCATAAACATCTGCACAAGAAAATAAAAACTATTTGATGCCTATAAAAAATCATCACATCACCAAAAGGTTACCATATGCTTATTATTTAAACTAAATTAAAGCTCTTATGCAAATCAATAGACTACAAACATGTAATACGAGAGTTGGCATGCTAAACGTCAAATGCAAGAGTGAACATTACAAGAAGCAAACGCATTTCATGTACAATCTTACAATTTTATATTTTCTTAGAACCACCTTCCTTCAACGACAATCAATCATAGCTAGCATTCAGAAACTTCAGCAGGTCGTTACGGTTGCTCTCAGCCATTTTGTCTTCCTTCGATTTATCAAGCTTCAGGAGAATCTGCAGGTGCAGCACAAGCAAACCAAATCAACAATGCATCATGGTAGGCGGCCAACAAAGATAAACAAACACGCACCTTTTTACCAGAAATAGCACTGCGTCGAGCGCCATCTTCTTTGTCGCGGCCAAGGAACTAAAGATGGAAGAAGCAGATATCAATATGACAATGAGACGATATGGAAGAGGTTTAAATAATGGTTTGAAGAGTACTAGTACCTTTGATAGTTGGACAGGACTGCCACAACTCTCAGTTTGCTGCTTCTGTATGAAGCTCACATTGACAAAGAAAAAAAAAATGCCAAAGCCAATCCAGTGATCATCACCCATTCACAGGCCCCAGCTCCAATATCAAAGAGCCAACCAAAAACAAGCAGCAAATACCATAAGTTGTTATCCCAAAAAAGGAAATAAAAGGAGAAATTCTAGAATAAGAGATGAATAAATTATATACTGTACAGTAACAAAGAAAATAAAAAAATTTGATCCATATTATAAAATAATTATTTTTAACCCTAAACCCTATACAAAAAAGAAAAACCATCAAGTTGTAAAAGTTTAGGTTTGGAGAATTTTTTGAATAAAAGAGTTTGGGTTCGGGCATTTTTATACACCTCAAGTGAAACTAGATGTTTTTCTTAAAACCCCACCCTTGTAGCCACACCTAGTATTCTGACCAACTGTCCTACTTGACCATTATATGTATTTTCAGTACGCACTCAAACATTTTTTCCCGCAATGTTCTAACTTTAATATTTTCAAAAGCTGAAGCATGATATACATTCCAACCGAACCAAAGAAAAAAAAATGTAACAACCTACCTCTTTATGTTTCTGCTTTTGATGCTTGATCCTGTGCCTCTTTCTCCTCTCCTTATCCTTGGACTAATAAAAGGCAGGAAGACAGAAGTTAAAACTAGCTAGTCGATCTATGCATACACGTGTATGCAAACACTATGCTTGTTTACCTTTTTGGACTTCTCGTGCTTGTGCTTCTTATGGTTGACCTCGCTATCAGAAGTGCTTTCATCACTGAAATCAAACAACAATGGCAACAAACTTGACTGTTTAAGGAGACAATACACACTGAAGAATTTGAACCAACCTTGATGTGCGCAATAGCATATTACAGAAGGAAAAAAACAAGAGAGAGAGTGAAAGAAATGCAAGATTATTGCCAAGAAAAATCATTTGAATACTTCAGCAATCTCGCGTAACAAATCTGCAAAGATAATCAAGGTTGAAGTTCATGGGTTATGTAACTTTTGAGTAGATTATTCAGGCATCCCAAGCTTTATGTCGGGTGCCAAGGATACATGGAAAATAATCACACAACAAATATACAAGACTACATGGACATGGATCAATTAATATAAGTTGAACAAGGAATGAATAAAGGCATTGATCCATTATTCCAAAGTTCCACTTTTTCCTCCTTGAAACTTAGAAAGTAATTCTCCATCCCCTTGAGCTCTCCTCTTCACGTGTCATATGAACAGAGGTGTATCAGAATTCATTTCACAGTACCTTACAGGAAAAGGTCCCAACTCCCAACACATTTTCCATGCCAACAGTCTATTGTTCATGGACTCTGTCCCCCTCTCAGTAGCATTTGACAATTTAGAGATGGACACAGACAAAGCTTTGATGCAAAAAATTTGCATAGGATCATGCACAAGGGCAATAATAAAGGGGATGTCGGACAACAATAGCCGCTCAATTGCAAAGAGAATCTCACATGAGCTTAACGGCCCAAATTTTGATTTGAAGCCACTAAACTTCGGAAAGAACAACCTATGTCATTTCATTGAGATAGAGAAAGAGTATAAAGATTTTGTCACCTACATAAGAACTCTTGACAAAAGGGAGCCACCTCAGCCAACTAGCTAAACTAGGACAAATTGAGACGACCACAAATCAACAAAGCAAATTTGAAGGACTTCTTGCAAGAGAATGTATCCTTTGTCAATAAAAAAAACAAGTAATTCACTGGTAGCATGTAAGACTCCTTATAGATTGAGGTGCAAATGCATTTGCAAGATGCCAAATGGAGGTTATGAACACAAGAGGATAATATGAACGTTTTTACATTGATCCACTTTGCAACCTTCCTCTCAAAGTGTCTAAAGAGCTCACAGGTACCTCAAGTGACTCATCCTTGTAATGGTCGAAAGAAGAGCCAAGGATTTGATTCTTTAACTGTGGTCCATTCTTCACGACTCACCAGTACATTGGCTTTATGGAGTTGAAGAGGGCTATGCAAAAGAAGAGTGTGAGAATAGTGGGAGCATCAACTGGAGTCAACAATCACAACTCAAGCCATCACATAAGCGCAACCACCCCAAATAACACAAGTGCAAGCTTAAATCTTCAACAACCGTGTGGATCCATCACAATTTCATTAGTTCAATTATTGCCGAATGTCCACGGTATATATCTTCTACAAGTGGGATTTTGGCAGCTTGATTGTCACTGTGACCAGTGGAGAGGTGTATAGATGTTCAACTGTCATTGCAGTTCAAAGAAATAGTAAAAAAAAAGACCTGTGGATCCTCCCTCGTTAAGTGGTTTCGATGTCATATTAAGGATGAATTGACAAAGCACACAAAGTCTATCCGATTAGATATGCCTCTGCACACAACTTGCACAATCACAATCACCTAGCTTAGATAGGTCATGGGGCTATAAAAATAGTGCATTTTTCAATGGATTTATATGAAAGAAGGATTTGTTAACAATACCAATTCATTGACTAAGTTCCAGACTTGAGAGATATTCCATGTTGATTAGAAATCTGAATTGGTGCAAGGAATTGCGGGAAAACAAACATGATTAAAGGCTCTATTCATAGAGTAGTCAATCTCCAAGTCATTCCAACAGTCTTCGAATTACGCTAGAATATGATGTTATGAATAATGCAAACTACCTAAACTACCCGATCAAAATCACTGACCCTCCATCCAAAATTCACAAAGAGGAAATCACCAACCTGTAACCATCGATGTAGGAACTAGAGGATCCGTCTCTGGGAGAGGGAGATCGACGGTGCTTGCGCTTCCGCTTGCTCCGCTCCTTGCGAACTTTAAGATTTTCCCCACGGCGGTGCCGATGGCGGCGGCGATCTCGACGACGAGCGACGGAGGATGACGACGAATCCGATCCAGACTGGGAAAAGGAGGAGGTGGAAGAAGAGGAAGGCGATGAAGCCACCATGATCGGAAAGGTCCCGAAGCTTCCGTCTGCCGAACCCAAACCGTCCCCAACATGTATATACCCTACTTTTGATACTCACTTCTTTGTCCATTTTCCATAACTGGGCCTTTAATGGGCCACTTTTTATCCGGGCCTAAACAACTGTCCTAATCTTTTCTTTTGGGCCTCTCGACCCGGTTCGCCACACCATATGCCACGCTACATGCACGTGATCCACGATGAACTTAACTGTCCTAATTGAAGAGCATCTTCAAAGTTTTCTGTGTAATTATGTTTAAGAAGTTTAAACTTAACCAAACTTATAATTGAGTCAAAGGTCGATTAGGCTGCTTGAAGTTGTAAATTGAAAGTTTGTTATATATCAACTAAAAACATTCAAAAACTAGTTTCGGAGAAAAGATTTCTATTGAAGAGATAAATAAAATGTGAAACCAAACCAATAACCACAATTTCACCTAATTTACAAATCGATATCGGGTTTTGGTTACAAGCAGCAGATCGTAGTGCATTTGCACTAAATTCGCGGCCGCACACAAAAGTACATGCCAAGGTTTGAAATACAAGAAGTTTAACTATGAGCAGACACTTGAATCAAATGTTATATAACATCACATTCAATCTTCAGAAGGGAAGAATCAGATTTTATTGAAACATCCTTGAGCCAACTGTGAAGCAGTTCGACTCATTTATTTTACAGACAAGTGTTTAGTTTCCGACTAACCTAGCTGCTCAATGGCTTTAGGCGTCTCTGAACATCGAAGTGGATGTCGATCAAGCCTGTTATGCCTGCCGTAACCTTTTGACCCACCTTCACTGGACCGACGCCCGAAGGAGTTCCTGTGATTTACATGGATGGGATTTTATTGGTAGAAGAAGGAAAAGGATCATGCATTCAACTTCTGTAATGAATCTAAACCCTAGTCGATTAACTGCGAAATAAGTATCCGAGTGAGTAATATTTATACTGTCTCACATTAAAGGTGAGGAAAATCTATCACCAGCAGGGTAAAAATGCTCAGAAAAGAAGTTAATATGTAGAAATTTGTGCATATGGATCTTCAGAGAGGCAAATATATGCGAGATATTAAAATACTGAGAAATTTGCGCATAGAGATGTTAAAATCAGCTGAGATCATGCAAACATGTTCACAAACTATGAGCCTAAGGTAGATGAAGACCAACCGAAACATTAGTTACTATAATAAAAACTAATTTAATTAATTTGAATATAAGTAGTCATATAACCTTGCATCAAACTCAAGGAGAGATGATGTATGCATGTAACTCCTCCAAAACAGTTGAGACAAACATGGTTTAATGACTAGACTTTTGAGAAGAGCTTAAAGTTTATTTTTGTTGCTCAGATCAAATTTTGATTTAAAAAAAATTATGTTTCTTCAAAGTACATGCCATGCATCTAGTTTTGGCACCCAGTATCAGATGATTAATTTGTTCAGGAGACAGATGCGAATTCAAGTAAGCAAAGTTGGAAAATGACATACCAGTCAAAATCACATCTCCTTCAAAAAGAGTCATAAATGAACTGATATGGCTGATGAGAAATGGAAGTTTGAAGATCATGTCATTGGTTGACCCTTTCTGTCTAATTTCATCATCTACCTGGATTATAAAAGATATACGAGTGCTCACATAAACTCAATGAATTAGACAATTTCAGCAAGGGAAATGAGAAAGATGAACAAGCACCTTTAGCCACAACTCCAGATTGTCAGGGTCAACCACCATTGCTTTTGGAAGCTGTATCCAGAGAAAGAAAAAAAAAACTGTAGTAGATTCTGTTAAAAGCGGACAGGCAAAATAGTCTACAGCTGCATCCTTGTCGTGTTTGTCATGAACTGTGGTTATATAGAAGTTGATACAGTCTAAAATCCTAATCTCCGTTAGATGCACAATAGTTTCAAATGGATATTGTATGGTTTACATATAGAAGAAGGATACAAAAAAGAAGCAACAAAATAATATTTACCACTGCACTAATCGGAGTGAACGTGTCCTGTCCTTTGGCCACTGTCCAAGGAAGGCCAGCTGACTACACACAACAATTTCAATATCACCATTAAAAATTACATTTGTGATTAGAAGTTCATATCAAACAACTTATAGTGATACAATTACATCGTATAAAATTCCATGCCCTGCAATTCATTCAACTGAAACACTCTTGTAAATGTTATGCTAGTGCAGGAATAAACAAGATGCCAAATGAGTAAACTGAAATTCCCTAAATATGTTCAAATATCTAAATAAAGCATAGAAAGAGAAAATGCTAAGGGCAACAAAATGCTTAGAAACTTTTAAGCATTTTACAAATATATTTGATGAAACATTTGACAAGGCAAATGATCAACTAACACTAAGAGTATTCTATTACTTGGTGCCAAGATGTTATTTTAATGCCCTCATTAGAAAATGACAACTACTAATTTAGTGAGTTCGGAAGGATTTTGTTGGACACCTCTTCCATGAAGATTGAATTATTTAGGATAACCTCGAATTATAATATTTATTTAATATTATTAACTATGGATGAGCAAAGTATTAGCACTAAATTGCTTTAGTCTAAAAATTTTGAACATTGTGTTTTCCTTTTGTGTTCTAAGCGTTTCAAATTTGCCAAAACCACTTCTCCACATCCCAAGTTAATCATCTATCATTGACCTTACACTGGAGGAGTTGTTACTACTTGACTAAGAGTATTATGCATTTACTATATCTAGATCTCAGTTCTTAAAGTACAGTGTTGTAGGCGATAGATGACTTATACAACAATTAAGTAGAGAAACAATGAAGAGATGATGATGAACAATCTACTCAAAATGGCAGTTTTTTCTGTAAAATTTAAAACAGTAAAATCTTTGTGCTATCAAAGAAATAAAAATAGTTCACCTTGGCAACCGATTGGATTTCTCTTGCCGTCATATCCAAAGCAAGTGCGTACCCTGCGATTGCAACAAGCAGTCATCACAATAACCTGGGGTGAAAATTTAACATTTCCTCACTAGACAACATAAAAGTTGAACAATAGGTTAATTAGTGAACAAGTCATTCAAATTTCAAACATCAAGATTAGATTGCATCCAAACCGATGTAAGAATAATTCTGCAGATTGATAAAAAAGAATTTTAAAAATATCATTCTAAAACAATTCAATTTCCTATTGGAAATTCATAAAATTGCCAAGTACACAACTCTGTAAGGAATTGGTAGTCATATAACTCAGGGTTATACAAAAAAAAAGGGTAAAAAACATTTTATAAAAAGGTACAATAAGCACTATAACATTCAAGGGTCGTTAATTAAATATTTTTTAACCACCTTTTGATACAACCAATTTTTTTACAGGTCCTACTGTTTCATTTCATTTCATCCAAGAAAGTTCTTAATGATTTCACATGTTGTTTGACAAAAAATTCCTTTTCATTCCACCAATTCATAGGCTGATGAAAAAAGGTGGACTTTTACAGTTTGTTTGGAGCCAATTACATCATAAAAGTATTCTAATTCTTCAAGAGAAATGAATTCTCAAAAAAAAAAAAAATACATATCAATTTGGAATTGAATGTTCATTTCTCAAATTACTTCACTAAAATTTCCCCTATGTTTCTCTTAAATATGCAAAATACTGAACTAGGTTTGTGCAGATATACAGGGCGCAGCCAAAGAAGTGGATGGAAATTAGAAATCCAACTTCTGAAGGAATGTAGGAATTCCAAAGTGGAACCTTCAATGAAATTGGAATTGTAGTTCCATAAGTTTGTTCTGGTTTCACACAAGCCGAAGTGTTCCCGGAGCACTAGATCATTCTAGTTAGCTTACTAAAAAAAAAAAAAAATGCTCTTTTAGAGCATAAAAGATAAACCAATTACCTCCGATATAGTCCATGGCAGAAGCCTCGGAGACATCACGGGCCTTCTTCCCAATGACGACAGCCAACTCAACCTCGTGATCCAATGATTCTAGAGGATGCGGAACCTCGATCGTCCCTCCATTTTGAAGATAGGACGACGTCGGCTTCATGAACAACACCGGCTCCTGAGTTCAAAACACAAGACACCAAGGTACAGTCCATCAGAAGGAGATCCATACCAAAACAGAGGAGATCAGATCAACAAATAAGAAATCAGGCAAGGGAAACCTAACCTTAGGGACAGCGTTGCCGAGCTCCTTGGCGTGGGCAACGTAGTTGCGCCCGACGGCGATGATCTTCGTTCCGGCGCTGAGTAGCTTAGATGCTGCAGCCGCCGCTGCCATGGCTGATGCTCTCTCGATCCGATCGAGGAAAAAGTTTCAGGAAACGAGCCGATAGCGACGACTCCTACCCAGACAACACTCATCAATGGATACGATCGATCAATGGATCCGATCGATCCGATTGAATTTTCAGGTTCGCGATCGGATCGGTGGATCAATGATCGAATCGCATGTCGATGCCAGTGATCTATGCCATGAAATCCACCGGTTTGATTGACTTCACTCAAACCCGATCCTATCCATGTGGTGGGTGTGCGCTTCTTTTTTTCGACACATGATGATGTCTCCACGTGTTTGATCTTGATCAACTCTCGTCGCTACCATACAAGGTGAGATGCCCTCGCTGCGATATATCGGTAAGACGTTTAAGTAATTTTCTAAATATCTATCGTTCAAATTTTAGTCACGATATAACATTTTCTTTCGATAGCATGAAAAATTTAGAAGATTAGCTATTAGATGAGAAGTCATTTTTTTTTTGGATTTATTTCGACGACAGATAGTAGGAATAGAACCAGAAAAAAAATTCATGAAAAAAAAAATAACACCGTTTGATTTGGTTGACCGTTTGTTTGTTTTTTTTTTAATGTAAACGACACCATTTTTATCAAAACGACACCATTTTACTAAAACAAACAAAAGAGAGAAAAAAAAAGAGAGATTGAATTGCGTCGCTGATGTAACCATGCAACTTAACCTTCTTCTCCGGCAGCCTTGCTGTTTACTCTTGGCCAATAGGAAATTTTTATAAGACGGGATATTTTTAGGATTAATTATTTTAAAAAATTAGATATTTAAATTATCAAAATAAATTAATGTTGATAATGATAAACCCTCGCATGTACGAATCTCCCATCAATTCATGTCTCGAAACGGATCGTACCATTTTAGCTCTATTGAGTGAAATTTTAAATGCCTCTCGTTATGGTTTATCTCACATTCTACGGTCTTTCGCTAAATGGAGTATGCAATTATAAAATATTATACTTTTGGATCGTTCGTCACAAGTAATTTTTAATTTATTCTAACGACTAAAAATGTTTTATGGGACTGAATCGATCACCCAAGTAGGGGTAGGGATAATGATAGATTAGATTTCATATTCTTCTTATCCATCCTCATCTATTATATTCACCCTATATCCATCTTTATACCATCGAATATTTAATTTTTATCCTTATCCATCATCCTATTACTACCCACCATTCTTTTTTTTTTAAAAAAAATTAAATTATTTCAATGTACTCATCTGTTCTTTCTCGTTTCGCGCTCTTTCAATCAGATAATATTTTTTTATGAAAAAAAAGATGAGATACATGTTAGTGACCAGATAAAAAAGTAAATTAAGTTTTTTTTCTATAGCAGAAAGTAGACTAAAGTTTTTTCTTTTCTAATAAAAAAAACGAGGCTTTTATATATATATATATAAAGAATTGATATGCCACGTGACTTATACCGCATGATTCATCGCGATAGTGATCCAGGCACCTGGAATTGATCTATAGTAATTTATTTTTTTTAGCTTCGGGGTTAAATTAATAAAATTTTGCCTTTAGGATTCAGGAGTTGAGTTATAGTGCTTAAGCTAATAAAAATCTAAAACGATTTTTTTTATGTGTTGGATATATGATATTTAAGATATAATATTTAGGATTTAAGATTTTTGAATTTTTGATTAGAAAAAAGGAAAAAAAAAAACTTAGCTAACAATTGAGGCGCTTGATCAAATCCAAGCGTCTCGAGCGCTTGGATCAAATTCAAGCGTCTCGAGCGCTTCGTCGCACATAGTCATGGATGGATGAATCACGTAGTGCATCACTGCTCATATATATATCGAGTATCGGATAGAATTTTATCATATCCGTTTTCATACTTGAACCCGAAAATATCCATATCTAAATATCCAATTACTATAATCGAGTATAAAAATTCTCTCCATATCCTCCTTCATTCGGATTGGACATCAGATTTCCTATTGAATTCGGAGGAAATTACCATCCCTAATGGCAATGGGGTCAGATTTGGGTTGGATTTCATATCATTCGTACTCATCCCCATCTATTATAGTCACCTCCATTCCCATCTCCATACCCATCAAGTATTTAAGTTTCATCCCTATCCTCATATTCGTCGGAGGATTGAATACCCATCATCCTATTATTAACTATAATTTTTTTTAAAAATAAATTATTTCAATATACTCATCTGCTCTTCTTCGTCTCGCGCTCCTTTGATAAGTGAGGATTTCTTATGGAAAAAAAAATGAGATAAGTGTTAGTGACTGAATAAAGAGGTAAACTAAGTTTTTTTTAGAGGCAAAATGCGAGTTAAATTTTTTTTTCTCAATAAAAAAATGAGACATATATATATATATATATATATATTTAGTTTTGATATCCTGCACATCTTATCTTACAAAACTCGTGCACACCCAACTTTTTTTTTTTGAAATTTTTTCGATTTAAAATTTTGTACGTGCTTAATACTATAACTCAACCCCTAAATTTTAAAGACAAAATTTTATTAGCACAACCGGTTGGTTAAAAAACATAAACCAAAAAAAAAAAATTGATCGAGATGCTTGGATTCTATAAGGGTGCTCGTATCGCCTATGAGTAAGATTTTACTATATCAAAATATTATATATATAAAAGATAGAATATGAGTAAGATTTTATTACATCTATCTTTATATTCGAATCCGAAAATACTCGTATCTAAATATTTGATTACTATAATTGAATCTAAAAATTTCTTTTATATCCATTCTCTATTTAAGTCGTTATCAAATTAGTCAAAAATTATCATCCCTACCTCATATTCATTTTATATGTTTCATCGTCATTTTTCATTTTTTTTCTCAAATTCTACGGTCACATTCAATTGACTCATTCTAAAGTAACTAGACCAACTTGTCACTTAACCTTGAATTTTTCTATTGAACCAACTAAACTAGTCGATGTTCGAATTTGGTATAATAAGATTTTCGGTTGAAAGCTCAATCCATCTTCGATTCCTGTTCAACATATCACATCAGTATTTTCTTTTGAAGGTTTGAACTTTGAAGTAGGTGCAATTGAATTTGTCTAAATCACGTGTTTCAATATTGAACTTAATTGATTTTTTAGTTTCCTTCAAAAAAAAAAAAAAAACATATATAATTTAGTCAACCAACTACTCATGTTGACTTTTTCAAAGTTGACTTTTCTCTTCATATAGTTTCCACAGGACATATTTTTCTATACATAGTTTCGCATTAGTCAAAAAAAAGACAATAAATAAATAAATATTTTTTTTAGAATATTAGAATTTTCTGAGCTACCTACCCTTAGTGAATAAATTTTTTCCACTTGACACCTAAAATATACTTTATGTTAGGTTAGGATATTTAGATTATCAAAAAATAAAAAAAATAATAATAAAACACTAATAATTTTAACGAAGTCTTTTTTTTTTCTCTAACTAACATTTAATTTAATTATAGGGAATAATGAAATACTATGATTATCCAAATAAAGTCTTCTTATTAACAAATGGTTTGTATAAAAAATATACACATTAAAAGGCAAAAACTAAAATACAAGCCTCTAATCAACATTATATAAACAGACTCTAGCAAACAAGCCAAAGCAAACAAAACAAAACCAAGAAGAAGAAGAAGAAGAAGAAGAAGAAGAGATGGGGAGGAAGCTGACAGAGATGGAGGTGGGAGACGATGGCGTGGCCGTCATCACTATCGTTAATCCTCCGATGAACTTCTTAGATCACAGTGGTGACTATTAGCATATCCTCCCTCTTAATCTCTTTCTTAGTTGAGTATGTTAATCTTATTTATCATTGTTTCAGTGTTTTGGAGTTTGAAAGATAATTATGATGAAGCTTTGAAAAGGGATGATGTGAAAGCCATTGTCATAACAAGTATTAATTCTTCAATCTCAAACAACATTTGCTACTTTATTGATCAAGTTTCAGTTTGCATGTTTTCAAGTGTAAGCTTAAGATTTCACTCCTCGATCAGGCGAAGGGCCTCATTTTTCAGGAGGTTTCGACATTGAAGCCTTTGGAAATTTTCAAGAAATTGATGAAGGAATAAGTAAGTTCAGATCATCTTTCTTGTTCTCTCCCTCCTTCAACTCCTTTTATGTCTCTAGTTCATGTTAAGTTCTAACATCCACATTGATTGACAGAACTCGAACCGAAAGTGGGCTACTTGGCGATCGATGTGCTTACCGATACTTTTGAAGGTAGTTCAAAGAGAAACACCATCAGTTTCTATCTAAATTGTGCATTTCTGATTTTTGCATGCTCATTTAGGTGCTGCTAAACCATCAGTAGCTGCTATGAAAGGCCTTGTTATTGGAGGTGGATTGGAAACAGCAATGGTGAGTAGTGATTCGATTCAATCCTAAAACTCGTATCTGAATTTTAAGATTAAGATATAACTTTATCTTTATCGAAACTTCAGGCATGCCATGCGCGAATTTCGACTTCAGATGCTCACATAGCTCTACCTGAACTTACAGTTGGGTTCATTCCAGGACTTGGAGGTAGGTTCCCTTGCAAGTTTGGTGAGTTCTATAGTGTTAGCAACAAATTCGTAAACTTTCGAGTTTATTTAGGAACTCAAAGGCTTCCACGACTCGTCGGACTTCAGAAAGCCCTTGACATTATCTTGGTACGATAAGAAAATTTTAGTTAATTCATTTGAATATTGTTGTCATATAACAAATCTTGGTAGACTTTTGTTATTCAGTTACAGTTGTTGTAAGTATGCTTTCAACGAACCTTGCAGTTGTCCCAGCCAATTGGAGGCGAAGAGGCTTACAATATCGGTCTTGTTGATGCTGTAGTTTCAACTGATGAGTTAGTTAAGAAGGCAAAATGTTGGGCTCTCGATATTGCAGAGTTTAGGAAGCCATGGATCAAGAGTCTTCACAAATCCGACAAGTTGGAACCCCTTGAGGAGGTGAAGAAAATACTGAATTCTGCAAGATCTGAAGCTCGAAAGCGATCTCCTCATGTTCATTCCCCTTTGGATTGTATTGATGTGATCGAAGAGGGTATCATCTCGGATCCTCGCAATGGACTTCTTAAGGTAAACTCGGTTGGATTCTCACACTAAAATTAAACTCTCCTCGTCCTTCACAAATGCTAATATATTGCAATGTTTTTTTTTTTTTTTTAAATTATTGTAGGAATCCAACATTTTCCAAGAACTTCTCTTCTCTGAAACTTGCAAGAATTTGATTCATGTTGTCTTAGCTCAACGCCGAGCTGCAATGGTACAGACACTATCGGCTTGTCGCTATTTTCGCAAAAACTGAAGTCAGAAATCATGAATTTAAGCTTAGTTTGTGATGATTTGAACTAACTTTTATTCTTGAACAAATCTTGCAGGTTCCTGGGATCACTGACTTGGGTTTGATTCCTCGGAAAATAACTAAAATCGGTGTCGTAGGGGGAAATTCAATGGGCTCTGATATCGCAACAGCACTAATTTTGAAAAATTACCCAGTGATACTAAAAGAAGTTGATGAAAACATCTTAAATGCAGGAATAGATGGAGTCAAAGGTATAACAATCTATATTACTATTGAATTCAGCTACTCACACCATAATTATGCTTCGAAAATTTGAAGTTCTTACTCGCATTACTAACTCCGCAGAGAATTTGCATAGTTTCATAAGCCAAGGAAAAATGACACAAGAGCAATGTGAGATAGCACTATCTCTACTCACAGGTGTTCTTGATTATGAATGCTTTAAAGATGTCCATATGGTCATCGAGGCAAGAACGATTAGTCCAACTCCGCAACTCAAATTTCACGAGCAAAATGGTTAATTTCTAATTGTTTTTCCTCCTTGATACTTTGGCATTTTCAGACAGTTCTTGAGGATTTGCCTTCAAAGCAGCAAGTGTTTGCTGATCTTCAGAAATATTGTTCTTCAGACTGTATATTGGCCACTAACACTTCTACATTTGATCTTAACTTAATCGGAGAAAGGACTGAGGCTCAAGATCGTATTGTCGGGGCACATTTCTTCAGGTAACAAAATGAAAATGCCAAGGTTGTGCATTTGTTTCTTTTTAAATTTTTTTTGGGCACATTTCTGAACTTGTTTCTGTCACAGTCCTGCTTATGAAACACCACTTTTAGAAATAGTTCAGACAAGCGAAACATCTCCACAAGTCATCATAGATCTTCTGGATATCGGCGAAAAGATTCACAAGACCTCCATTGTAGCCACTACTGACTCTGCTGTCGATAGGATGTTCATTCCTCTCACTCAAACAGCACTCTTTCTAGTCGATCACGGTCTCGATGCCTATAAGGTCGATGAAGCATGTACTAAATTTGGAATGCCAATGGGTCCCTTCAGGTACATGGACTAATATTCATTAAGATGATCAAGGGAATCTCATCAATCATCAAAGTGTGCAACTCACAATGATCTCTTTGTTCTTGTGACTTGTACAGGCTAATTGATTTGGTCGGTATTGGAGTTGCCATAGCTTCTAGCACAAAATACCTCGAGAGCTTCCCTGATAGATTCTACAAGTCGAGATTAATGCAAATCATGCTCGACGATAAGAGGGAAGGTATGAGGATTGTCAAAGGTTATTTCTGATAAGCTAATTTAGTCTCTAAAGCATATTCGGTATATATTAAACTTCAGAATCACTTTGTAACAGGCAAGGCTAATGGAAATGGATTCTACAAGTATGATGAGAAGAAGGAAGCCATTCCTGACCCTGAAATGGTTAAGTACATTAACAGGTCAAAGAATATGATCAGTGTCACTCCAAACCCTCAGGTTAGTTAACTGAAAACCCAGTAGAATTTGCTTAAGAACAAAATAAACACATGTTTGTTCAACTTGATCTGCAGCCGACGAATGCAATACCAGTCGAGGACATAGTTGAAATGCTCTTCTTTCCGGTCATCAATGAGGCTTGTCGTGTTCTCGACAAGAGAATTGCTGTGAAGCCATCAGACCTTGACATAGCTTCCATCATGGGGATTGGATTCCCAGCTCACAGGTTAAGTTGGCTGAAATTCAGAAGCATACGATTCACGATTTATATCGTTACGATTCATTCATTCATTTTCTTAAAATTCAGGGGTGGAGTGATCCTTTGGGCAGATTCACTTGGTGCAAATTATGTATGCAAGAGATTGGAGGAGTGGACAAAGGTGTATGGTGAGTTGTTCTTCAAGCCTTGTGCATTCTTGAGAGAAAGGGCAGGGAAAGGCATACCATTGGTAAGATTCAGATTGATCCTCCTTTGTTGTATGTATATCATTTCTGTGAGTTTATTTTTTTTAATCAATTTCTCAAACTTTTGCAGAGTGCTTAAGGCAGTGGAAGGATCATGGCTGTGTTCCTCCAAAAACTATTTAGGGTCGTCTATATGAATCTCATCGAAAATTTGTGTTCCTCCGTATCATTTAAATTGTGCTAAAGCTTATGCAATGCAAAGGCCTTGTATTGTTTGATAAAAGTTAATTAATACATGCATGATTGAATCAGTATTGTCATGGTAAATACAACCATGTTTTTGAAGAAAACAACCATGAACTGATGCAACTGAGAACTCTAATTTTACAAACCAGAAAAATGAGCAAGTTAATGGCAAGTACAACATTTCATCACCGGAGCTAAGCATTTGTGTGTGTCGAAGGATCGAACTGCATAACAAAAACAAGAATCATAGTAATCTCAGTAAATGCAGCTTGGGAACACACATTTCCAAAGCATCGCAAGTTTTTGATAGATTTTACCATAATGAAAATCTTTGCATGTTTTAAGCTTTCTGGGGGCCTTCTCTCCCCTTACACTTAACTTACAACAGTTTCAACAGATTATTTTGTTCATGCCATTTTGAGCCAGCATCCATCTTACCGTCACCAACCAACATGTTCACACAGGTAGTAGAGTTTACAATTCGACAGCAACAGTTCATAATGAATGTGAAAATAGTTCATCTTCCAGAAATGCCAAATTCAGCATCACATCAACGATAACATGCGGGCTGGAGGTATTATTGTCTGGTTGTAGCCTGCTTGTACTGATGATGACCTCTCGGGTCTGTTGTGTGACAGCAAGATGGCCATCCGTGAGTTGCGGTCTGATGCACCGTTGGCCTGTGGGAAAGAGCCCCAGGCACTAGGTTCCCTGTCAAGGGGAGAAGGATGTGTCACTACAGCTTCGTGCTCCCATAGACGGTGGCGGTTTCGAATTCCCTCAGCATCTAAAGGAATCGGAGTTATCAGGAAAGGGGCACACTGGTCTGCTGGACTCAGACCCCTTGGGTTTGCAGGTCGTGGCATACTTGTTCCATGCACACTTTGAGAATTTTGTTGATGGAAGCCTTCGTGGAGATTGGCATGAGTTAGGAGGAATGGTGGGACCGAAGAAAGGGCAGAGGAGCTGGTGGTGCCAGATCTTGAGCCATTTCTGGAAAAAAAAAAATACAAAAAAGAGTAAAAATTCAGGTGGTGAACATATCGAACAAACTTGAACCATATTGAAAGCATGCATAATGATAATATTCGATCACTACAGATTTATATTTAAACAAGATGTTAATTGGTGTCTGCTGAATTCCACAATAACCATCATGCTGATGACAGGATAACTTGTAGATGTGTTAGAAAGAAACAGCCGGGTAAAAAAGGTGGGAAATCGATGCAATGCAACTCACCCATGACCAAGAACAAAAGGATGGAAAACAGAGTCCGCAGCAGGTAAACCATCCGTGTCGATCCTTGAAAAGTGAGATGCTCGATCATGGGTATTGAATGAGTAGGATGGACGATGGCGATTACTCACTGCTATCATATGAGCGTGAATATCTCTTGGTCTTGAAAAATAACTCCACTGTTGGTGATATCCAGGACCATCAAGCATGGCCTCAAATGACTGATTGGAGGAAGAAGGTTGGGGCAGTTGTGTGTAAGTTATGAAAGGGCGTGGATGAGGTAATGACATGGTCAATTGATTCTCAGAAACAAAAGCGTGATATCCAAAAGGATCACGAACTGCAAGACCACAAATTTGCTGGGTTATTCAAAAGTTACTTGTCATCAATTTATATCTGCTTTGACTTACAAGGAGCAGCTGAAGAAGATTCGCCTTCCCTAATTAAAATAGAAAAAAGGTAAGTTAAATGACAAATGCGGCTAAACGCTTCCAATGTGGCATTTACAAAGCAGTTCTCTAACCAAGTATTTAGCAAATTTGATTAAGACAGTCCAAGCAGAAAGATTATATGATTTGCATGCAATAAATTGGACAAATGTAAATAAAATGCTTGCCAAACCTTACTACTTTAGAAAGGGGAAATTGGTGATTTAGCATTATATTTTTATCTACATGAAAATAGGTATTTGCCTGTCGACTATATAAATCTTATACTAAGTACTTAGCTTTATATTTTACTTCATGAATAAATTATTTTAATGAAGACAGTTTTTGGTATGTAATAAAATCAGCACTATTGATCTAGTCATTCTCTCATAATAGATTGGAATTGTCATTATACATAATATATAAAGATCATATGAAATGCAGAACTTACTCAAACAATGATGGAATTCTTGCCAAGTCGCTGATTGGACACCAATGACCTCCGATCGGCTGGACAAACAGATAAAATGAAAAGAACACATGACTAGAGAAAACATGATATGATTGGAAAGAAATATACTGAAAATAAAATATTACTAAAGCAAAAAAAATTGAAAAAAAAAAACAACAACAAATGAGACAATGGGAAAATGGAACAAAAGAGAAGCCACTACACTAAAACAAACTGTGAAAAAAAGCCTGACAAATGTTCTTTTTAAATAGTGAGATTTTAAGATGCTCAATTTCTAAATTTGATACATTATCAGAGGTCTATACAAACAAACAGATGCAAAATCAAAGAGGGGAGTGATTCAAGTTTGCAGCATACACTTTCAATGTGATTATGACTGTAGAGGTCTCCATCGTGAATCAATTCGTCAATGAAGTTTGGTGTTGAACGGCAGCCATTTGCAGACAGCCAATTTCCTTCTTCAACTTTTCGACAATTTGGGCATTGCATCACTCCCTTAGCATTAAATGCAGAACCAATGCAATCTGAAACAAATGGTTCTAAATGGTGATAAATCTTCACTATTAGACTACTTGGATGAGCCAACATAAACGACTGCTCAAAAGAGATGCTACATAGGTTATCTGAAAAGAGATTATGCACAAATTATTGTAAGACATAAATTCAATTGATTTAACTGTTTTTTCTAGATTCATACATTTAGTCTATATATATAATTAAATCCATTGATGTGACAGATTAGGAAAAGAACGTAATAATAACACATTATTGATAATTTAACTGTGGTAACAACATAAAATTTCTTACAGTAGAACTTTGAGCATTGGAATTCATTTTTCCATGACTATCACTTAAACGGAAATAAGAACTGACATAAATGTTAAGATAAAGTTATATGTACTTTGAAGAGAGTGAATCACAGGAGCTTACGTTCAATGTTCACTAGTGGATTTCAACCAACGTTTAAGAAGGTCCCGATGTTCACAAGGTTTGAGCTTTTTCATAAACCATGAAAGAGAAGGCAGCAACAATAACGAAGATGAATGATGAAGAAAACATGGAGAGTAAAAATTGTAAGTTACAAGTCAGTCTTTCACTGAATAAACGAAGGGAAAATTTTTGGGCAAGAAATAGTTATCTACTTATCTTTGAACATATTGTCGAATAGAAATCACCATAAGTAACCCAGAAATAGCACTCTTAAGTCACAAACAGTTGCAAAATCAAACCATCTACAGAGCTGGTGTTGCTACCTTGTCAGTTTCTGGAACCATAATTCTAATGGAAATGGAATTCTATCCCTAATTTTGTATTAAAATATCATTTTCATAAAACAAAATATTGGAAATAGGATTACATTATCACAGGAAACTTAGGTCTCAATTTATGATATTTGATTACCATGTTTGGGGAAAAGTATGTTTATAGATTTGAAAGTCCAACCAGATGTGAGACGATTTGTAAGTCTTAATAAGACACAAGGGTAAAATATCAAATATATCAATACCCTATTATTCTAAACATAAGGAATGAATTATTTTTGTTTCTTGTTTTCCCAATGAAATGAAATGTAACAACTGAAATCATTATTCTTAAAATTCCTTTCTGATCATACATAATATGTTGGGAACAAGCTAGGTTTTTTTTTTATGTACAACCAGCTTCAAACTCCCACATAGAATGGTTGGTTTGTTGGTTCCTTGCTTTTGACAATAACACAGGCTGTTTTTGATATAACATGGAGGCTTTGGAGGCAAATGTAGAAAAGGAAGGGGAGTGTATTAGATATTGTTCCACCAGAAACTAATTTTAGAAAAGGGAAAAACTCTTACACTTCTTTATTCCTTTATTTTCTACTTCAAACATCAAATTGAAATTCCATTCCAACAGGAATCAATTGCAAACCGGCTAGGTCTTTTTCTCTTCAACCAGCTTCAAACTTCCGTGAAGTATGATTTGCTTGTTGGTTCCTTGTCTTTAAGAACAAGGGAAAAAGCTTGTTTGGCCAAATAAGAATAGTTCATCAACGACAATAATAATTAAACAAAACAACAAAAAAGGCACCTTTCTATCAAATCAACTATTTTCCTCCACCAAATCATCAGAATCCAACGAACTGATAAGCAAAGGAAAAAAAAAAAAAATCAAAGAAGAAGATCCCTAGGACGAACTAACCGAGGTGGAATTCATGCCCGCATTGCAGCCAAGCGGTGGCCCGGTCCCCTCTGCTCTTGACGGCCTCGAGGCAAATCGAGCAGGCAACGCCCACGGCGTCCTCTCCTTCTTTTCCTTCCTCGACCGGCTCCTCGCGGTCCATCACGGCATGCCTAATCCTCGGATCGACGAACAAGGAGACGAGGAGCAAAATCCACAAGCTCCTATCCTGCGGCCGCACCCTAGATTTCGACCGCCACAAAAACGCCCAATTCCCCTCCTCGCCTTCGCTCGCAATCAAGATTCAAGACGGCGATGTCCCTCTGACGAGGCCACGACTTTCATTTCCTGGACGTACCGGGGACCACAGAGTCCGCATACAGTGTATAATGCGGTAACGCGCCTTCATTATCTCAACCGTTCTGATGCCGAGACGTGTTGTTCACAGGCGCTTGGCGGCCTGCGATCCTTGCGGCGCCATAAATCACGTGCCGAATTCCACTTTTCGAGGATCCTGCACAACTGTGCTACTAATCCACGCTGCATCCGACCATTCATGTTTTGAATTTAAGAATTCGCCCGGAAAGAAAAGGGGAGTTGTGGAAATTGTAAGAATATAGTTTTTCTCCGGTGTTGGAGAGGATCCATACGGTTAAACGGAGAAGACGACTCGCTCCTCGCTCCCCCTTCGCCAAACTCCGCCCGTTCAGCTCCTTCCCTGCCCAAAGGCTGCGCCTTGTGGAGTTATTCCCCTCCTTTCTCCTCCCCGCCGCCTCCATTTGGGACTTCCTGACGGGCGGCAACGCCGCCGCGCAAGAGGCCTCCGTTTCTGTCCGCCGAGGCATGCCGTGTCTTTCGGTTTGCTGCTGGGAAAGGAGACGGAATTGGGTCGCTGGCCGAGTTCGATTGAGCCATCGAGTTGGATCCGCGGCAGAAAGCATGTTTGCCATTAGGTTTCTTACCTTTCTTACACTTTCCCCTCATCTCCGTCTTCTTCTGTTTTGCCTTCCATAACCTCACTAGTTCCGCAAGACCATAACCTAATGCTTCTCCTCTGAATTTCTGGATCATCGCTACTACTTGCCAATCCAGAAAAAAGTGATTTTTTTTTCTTCATAAACAGCAATGACGATGAAGAATTCATGGTCCTTCCTGCCTGTTAAAAAGTGAAGGGGAGACAAAAGACGTAGATCATGTCTTACTTGAGATATTAAAATTTTAAGTATCAAATTGAAATTTTACGAATTCGAATATACTAATTTCAATAATTAAAAAAAAATGTCCAATCAAATAACATTAAATATAAGTAATTGCACTAATTTCCCCCCAAAAATTCCCCCCGTTTGATTTGGGCTTTTAATGGGCCCATTTGGACAGGACACAGAGGCCCAATTCAATGACCTTCCTTTATTAATCGTTTAATCTTTGAATTTTCATATCCTTTCACGATACTTTTCCTCTGTTCCTTCTCTTCTTCCTTCCTGATCGCTGGAGATCGAAGAATCACAGATCCGAAGGATACCCGATAGAAATGGTCGGTTCTCGCTTGATCGTTTCCTTCTCCCTTGAAATTTTCTCTCTTAATTAAGATCAGAGCTAGGATTTCTTCGTATCGTACAATCGTTCGTCTATGAATCTATTCAACTTTGTTTTCCGATTCCTGAGTTAACAATTTGAATTTATGAACGAAGGATTTCCTTCCGGTTGTGTGTCTGTAAATTTTCGAAGTCGGTGATTTCTTTGTGTACCCATCGGTATATATGCGAAGGACGATGATCCATGTTACCAAGCATCAAACTTTTATATGCTTTAGCTAAAAAAAATACTCGTGGAATTAAGTGCGAAACATGATGGAAGATAATATTTATCAAAGTTGAATTCTCGTCGGTTCAGTTATTTCAACAACAGTGATCAGTTCCTCGGGTGCAATTAGCTGCTGTTTTCATCTTCTTTTTTGTTTATGATGGATGATCGGAAACCCAAATCATACGGTTTGAAATTTCCTTTTTGTCTTAGTTGATCGTGCATAATTTTATCCATTTTGAATATGGAAGCCATACAGATTTTTGTTCTATTGTGAAAATTGGTTTAGGTAAACGAAAAATTGTATGAGAAAATAGGCTTGTGATCCTGTTAATACTAGTGTGTAGGAAAATTGCCCTTCTTGTTTAATAGGTCGATATGAAATTGGTATTGACATCAGATTTGTCCAGAGTGATTGAATGCATTTTTCTTTTAATTATTAAGCAACTTATTGAATTGTTTACTGAATTTTGATAACTTGCCTTCTTTATAATGACAGATTCACTTTGTACTTCTAATTAGTCGACAGGGAAAAGTGAGATTAACCAAATGGTATTCTCCATATTCTCAGAAAGAAAGAACTAAGGTAGATATGCTGTTTTGCTCCAGATTTACTTTCCATATTTTAATTGCTTGCTTCAGTTTCATAATTCGTTCTCTAACTGTTGTCCTGGTTGCAAAGTCTGTCTGTGAATGAGTCTACTTCCGTTGATCACTGGAAAAGTAAAATTTGACCTAGTTGTTGAGAATGTCTTTGCATTTTGTTTCCTCTTCTCTCCGGTGCTTTTGTATATCATTTATATATCATTCATGTTCTAAATTTTCTTTAATTTACAATAACGGATAGATATTAATATTTGTTAGTGGCATTATAAAAAAAAAAGGATGGCGAACCTAGGACGACCGGTCCGGTCACACAAAAATTTTCTACTGATCGTTAGGATAAATCGAAAAACGCTCGCGGCGGACAGTCCAAAAGTCTAACATCCCTTGGTTATGCACCTCATTTGGAGAAAAAAAATCCTTACAAATACACTATAGCTGAAGATTGAATTACGAATGTTTGGGTGATAACTCGAGCGCTCTCCTGGGGGCATATAGCTTACCTGTTTGCAGGTCAATTTACATTATATGGCTAAATTGTAACATTGTGCTATCATTTTTGCTCATTATTTCAAGTGTCAGTGCATGGTATCATATCATTTAGATACTGAATAGTGATTGTCAAAGTCGACGTGGTCTTTAGCAGATTGGTTCCTGTTTTCTACTTTTCCTTTGCACATTGTTAATTCTTATAGACGAATAGTGACTGTTATCAGTTCACTAATTGCAGGCTTATGGTCAACCTGATGAATCTTGTAGACCTTTTAGCTTTATTTTTTTGTCAATGTTACGTCAATTATGAAGAATTAATTGGTCGTCTTGAGTTAACTGCAATTCTGTTCTAGTTGGCCTGATCACGTTTGTAATCTATTGTACTCTATTATTTTCTTGGCAACATTTTCCTGTCTAAATTCTTATTTCTTTCGTCCACTGCATTCTAAACTTTGGAATCATTCTAGACGGTGAAGTTTAGATGTGGACTCTGTATCCCAGGATGTTCCATTGCAATGATATGTTATTCTGTACAAAACGTGCAGTGAATTTAAACTACAAGCAAATTTTGGTTTCCTTGCATGCTACATCTACCATTCTGATCTCAAGTATCCATTGACATTAGATTTAGCCAATCATTCTCGTGTAAGATTTCGCAAGATGTTCATTCTGTTATTGTGCATGAACTCCAGAATTTTTTCATTCTCTTGTTGATTGTATTACATTCAAGTATTCTATCAGCCTGGAAGGTTCACTATTATGGGACTTGCCCTCTGCTATTTTTTCAAAGGAAAATATAAATGCTGATGCATTTTTTCTCTCACTATTATGACTTAATCACTTGCACTTTTTTCTATTAAGGCCATCCGTGAGCTTAGCGGACTGATTCTTACACGAGGTCCAAAGCTTTGCAACTTTGTAGAGTGGAGAGGATATAAGGTCGTGTATAGAAGGTAATTTTTCTGTACAAATATGCATCTTTGTGGTGGTTATTTGTTGTTTTATGAAGTTGACTTTGCTACTTTTAAAATGCAATGCTCCTGACTCATAAAATATCATTTTCAGATATGCCAGTCTTTACTTTTGCATGTGCATTGATACAGAAGATAATGAATTAGAAATACTTGAAATCATTCATCATTTTGTTGAGATACTGGACCGATATTTTGGCAGTGTAAGTCATTTCATTTAGTTGATTGCATCTCAGAAAGGTTTTGTTCACAAATCAAATTATGAAACTTTATGTTTCCTTATCCTCAGGTTTGCGAACTTGATTTAATATTCAATTTTCACAAGGTAATTTGTTTAATGATTTCTTTGACCATCTCTTATTTTCTTGTTTATATCTTATCTGCTTATGAATTGGGCAGGCATACTACATATTGGATGAAATTCTCATTGCCGGTGAGCTTCAAGAGTCGAGCAAAAAGACTGTTGCCCGTCTTATAGCTGCACAGGTATTTATTTGATTAATACCTTGACAACAATTTTAAAGTGTGATGGGACTAATGGAAGTAAGCTTTTACTTAAACCAAAAATAATCATCTATCTTATAGTTAGAGACAACAAATAAAGTTTTGTTGATTGTGACACAGCCTTTTTATTTTGATGTACATAACAATCATCCATTTACAAGCACGCACTCTAGCAGTTCAAAATCAAATACCTCTGTTAAGGTTATAAAAATATAAATTAGTCGCTTTCCTAACAGCACAGGCTTTTTTAGATAAGTGGTTAGTCAATTTTGAATCATCTATAGCAAAAAGCACCATCTCATCAATTCATGTGCTGATCACTTTCCTAATAGCTCGAGCTTTTGGTTTAAGATATCTAGGATTGAAATTCCTCGTGTCAAAAAATACCATCTCATCAATTCATGTTGTTGATCATTTTCCTAATACATCGAGCTTTTGATATAAGTGTTTAACCTATCATTAACATAGAATTAGAAGTGTAGGGTTTAAAGTCTGCCTAGTCAAAAAATATCATCTGATCAATTCTTCCTATCAGCTTGAGCCTTTGGAATAAGTGGTCAACTAATCAACTATAACAATCTCCTACAATGGGAGTGAGCACAATCCAGTTTATGCTCTCGGTAGAGAAAAATTCAAATCTATTCAAATTTTTCTGAATCAAAAAAGAAGCTATAAGGTTTTCTAACTGAATTAAAACTTGGTTTGATTTATGTTTTATACAAAATTGTAAAACTAGCAAATTTAATTCTACTTGCTATAAAAAAAGAGATAAATCATATATATATATGTTTTTGTATTGCAAGTAGAACTAGAGTTCCAGTGCAATGGAAACAAAATTCTTTTGTTCAAAGTAAAACCAAACTTAAAAATTTATGAACCTAATCTTTTGTTTGGTTTGATTCAATCCAAATTAAGTTTTAAATTTTTTATTTTGGATGCCTGACCCCTATCTTCAAAATTATTTTGTGATGCATGCAACTACATAATTGGTGGATTAGGGAACAAAACAGATGTTATTTAGAAACTACAAGGTGGTTTTAAGACCAGCTTTACTATAGCTTGTAGAGTGTCCTACATGTATGGGAAGACAGAACATTTGTAGGGTCAGAGTGTGTGCCATATTCTATTGATAAACGACGAGTATCGCCTTTAGTAGGAATTCGGTTGACGGTTGACGAGTCAAGGGTATTATAGGCTAATTTGAGATGGCACACATCAGGTGATTTCCCATAAATCTTCAAAGAGCCATTACCATTGCATAATAATCTCATTGTCATCCACCATTGGATTTTCTTTTGCTAGGACCAACTGGTGGAAGCTGCCAAGGAGCAGGCAAGTTCAATAAGCAGTATGATTGCACAAGCTACCAAATAGAGCTCCTTCAGTCTTTGTAAGACCTATCAAACATGACTGCCCTCCAACGTTTTTGATGATTTAATTCACATTTCTTGAGCTCAAGCTCAAATTTCTGAATAATAGTTGATGAAAGATTGTCTACCAGATGTAAAATTTATCAAAAGGTCAGAGCTTGTTTCGTGTGATCATTTTTCCTAGAAACTAACTGCTTCAGTAATAGAAAATGTTTTAGATCAGCTCTTTCAATTTGTCAGCTTAGTAAATAGTATTTTATATCAAACATATTAAGCCTTTTGATGTGATAGTTTCCAACCATAATTTGTGGACTAATAAAAATAGCTACTAGTCATGGTTTGTGTTTCATTTGGTTTCCATTTGTCAATTTAGAGAACATAAAGAAACTAGGCAATCTCATTTCCATCTAATTTCATTTCGTTTTTTTTAAAAAGGTAATTTTTTTAGTTAATTTTATGGACAATTTTACCTATTTTTATTTTAAAAGAATAGTAATTGATTTCATTTCATCAAATTAATTAGTAAAATAATTGTTTTTTAAAAATTCAATTGATATATTTAAAACCATTTTTTTTTATGTTTTAAATTAAAAAATACTTTAAAAATTAATGGACTTCTATTTTTTTTTAAATAAATCATTCAATTTGTTATTTTAATAGTAAATGACATAACAATATAGAAATCTCATTCAATTTATTTTTATTTGAAAAAAAATACTTAAAATCTAATTAACCTTAGATTGTATAAAAATATATAAATACATAATTCAATTTATATTATTTTACACCGTATTTTTCTTAAATGACAACGATTAACAACATAAATTGTTATTGAGTCTCAAATATAATTGATATCTAAATCCTATAATATAATCAATCAATAAATTTATCAAATTCAATTAAGTTATTAATTTTATATTCTATAATTTTTTTTTAAAAAAAAGATTGTATTAATTTTAAGTTATATAAAATTATTCAAATTTTATATTATCATAAATCAGTGAACATAAATTCAATTTAAGTTATTTTACATAGTATTTATGTTAACTCAAATGACATAACAATTAACGACATAAATTGTTACTGGGTCTCAAATAGAATTGATATCTAAATCCTATAATATAATCAATCAATAAATTTATCAAATTCAATTAAGTTATTGATTTCATATTCTATAATTTATTTATTTAAAAAAAATGGATTAATTTTAAGTTATATAAAATTATTCAAATTTTATATTATCATAAATCAGTGAACATAAATTCAAGTTAAGTTATTTTACATAGTATTTATGTTAACTCAAATGACATAACAATTAACAACATACATTGTTACTGAGTCTCAAATAGAATTGATACCTAAATCCTGTAATATAATTAGTTATTGGGATGAACATGAATAATATTATATATAACACCACATTGGTTTGATTGACCCAAACATGAACGAGATTGCAGACTTTTGAGAATCTTGAGAGCTTTTCAGTTGATAGATTCTTTCTGACACAGTCTCTATATTTTAAAAAATGTCTCACTAATACGTGATGATAATATAGGGTGCAGTAAAATACTAAGGAAATCATTTTTTTCTAGGATTTCTAATATAACTAGTAAAATTACAGCAAACAGATTTAGGTGGTGTTTACTTTGAAGGGATAGTAAGAGAGCTAAGAAAGGGGGATTCAGCATAAGCAAGATAAAGAGTTAGAATTACTTGGTCTTTTTCTTCATTCTCTCTTCCTCTTCCATCCTCCCCTTCTTCTCCCTCCTTTAACTTTTCACCCTTCCTGTCCTATCCATGGAAGCAAACAGAGCCTTAAGTTGATGAACAATTCATTAATTTAAGCAAGAGAAAAAAACAAGCATAAGAATTTGAGCTCAAAATGCACACATGATGATCACAAAAATTGAGCTTATTCTATATTAAGAAACTAGCAAAACAAAAGTTTGAGATCACAAAAATCTGTGTATTACCTTTGTGATCGAGCCTACTCGGAATACCAGTTCAATCTCCTCTCCCTCCACCTGCACGCATGGAGCTGGTTGTTTGACTTTGTTCATCAAGTTGATTATCACAGGAGGGAACGACCTCGATGATCCTCAAAAGCTCTTGAACAGGATTGCTAGAATGAGAAGCCTGTTTTAACAATGAGTCATCATCGTCTAGTCCCATGAAGCACAAATCTTCCCACTGGAAAGCAGATTCATCGACATTAGGAAGCTCAGAGTTTACATCCCACTTTTTGTGTATGCCATACTTATAGCTTGGATTACGCCTACACAAACAAACAGGAAAAGCCATTAATGATGTCAGACAACACTGCTAGAAGATCAAGTGATATGCCAAATTGCAAAGTTAGATGCTATCAAAATCTAGTAAGAAAAAGAATACTTGTCTCAATCCTGTGGTTTGGTCCTAAATACCATATGATGCCATACTAAATACCATAAGAAAAACAGACAGTACCTGGACAATAGTCGTAAGTTAGAATGTACATATACGAGATTGTCAGCATAACTAGAATTTGATCTGTGTCTCTTTGCACTTTGGATATAGCTATAGGTACTCCATTGTTTCTCCACTGAAAAAGAACTGATTGACTGAGAGAGAACTTTGAAGGCCACGTCTCTGAGCTCCTTTGTATCACCACCATGAAACTTCCACCACTGGAAAACATTGATTTTGGGATTTCGGGCATCTCTCTTGGCTATGGGCGAAGAGAATTTCCCCTTCTTCTCGATAAAGGACAAAAATTGCACGCGGATAATATCCTGGCGGTCAGCATTTCGGTGCATTTTACATATGGCAGAAGTAGCACACTCAAATACTTCATCATCTTGATCTGTAAATTAAGGCAATTTCATAACTAATCTAAAACCATACTGAAAACAAGTTGTGAGATTAATGATGAAAATAGTAGTATTACAAAGGAGGATTAATAATTTCATGCTTAGCAGAGAAAGGGGGAAATGAACAGAAGAATGAATCTACCTGGGGGGCATCTCTTCCTACATCCTGGTGCTGGAAGTTGTAGGTATTCCTCATCATAGTACTTCGGTGTGAGAGCATAGGCCAAACAGTGCAATGGAAAATTTTTCTTGTTCCACCTTGAAAGAACCTTTTCTTCCACAATTGTATACATATCTTCAAGCCCACTCAAATTTTCTTTAATTTCCCCCAGCATATTATCCATTCTATCACATACATCACCAATAAGGGCACCATCTTGATCAGAAAACTTGACCATCTTGTAAACTGGCTTGATAATGGATAAGGCCAACCGTGCTAGTACCCAAAAGTTCTCGGACACGACTGCTTCCTTCACATTATCGCCAAGAAGCTTTACTTTCTCCTTCATATTTGGAGAAGTAGCCCACAATTCCCAATGTTCGGACAACACAGCAGCTGTAAGAGATTCTCTGATGTCAAGTAGAACATAAAAAGTGATATAGTGTGAAGTAAATCCTCGTGCTGTAGCTTTCAGTAACTTCAATCTTGAAAATAGTTGGAAGATATCAACAGAATGAGGATGGTGTAAGAAGTATCTGACTATACCTTTAGCAGTTCGATATGTCTGCTTAAGCCAAGGAAGAGCATTCATAATATCCTTTAGTATCAGATACAAAGTGTGAACCATACAAGGATTCCAAAATAAGTGAGGATATACTTGTGCCACTTCATCACTGGCAGCTCTGCAGTCAATTGAATTGTCCGTTATCAATTGAACAACATTATACGGCCCCACCTTGTCAATTGCTTCCAACATAAAATCAGAAATGCTTTTCTGTGATTTCTCAACTGTTACAAAGTCAAAGGCATTTAAGAACATGGATCCAAATTGGTTTGAAGCCAACATATTTATCAAAGGTAGGTTTTTTATGTCACTCCAGCCATTTGAAATGATTGAAATTCCATATTGTGGCCACTTCTGTTTAAAGTCTTCCATTTCTCTTTCAACCTTGTGTCTTTCATTTTCTAGTAAGATTGTATTTGCTTTCTCATAAGATGGACTTTTGTAACCCAATTCTTTACTAATTGCCAATACCATATCTTCCCAATATGGCGATTGCAGAACACTGAAAGGGATTCCATTTGCACATAAACATCGTACTACTTTAGAGTCAACATCATCTCTGTCCTGCGTTGAATACTCCTGCTCAAAAGAACTTACATAGGACAAGGCTAAAGAAGTTCCTTGCAAAGTTGCTTCTGAACTTGGATTGAGCTTTGACTTCCTCAAAGGAACAACATTAGGTGAACTTTCTACATTCTCAACTTCCCTTTTTATCTGCATTTGTAGATTTTTGTCAGCTTTGACAATAGAACAATATCCGATCCCCTTGCTCTCCCCCTTTTTGTGACCCATCAAGTGAGCATAAACACGGGTGTATGTCCCATGATATATCTTGTGGCAATATTTGCACTTAAAGACATGAGAACCACCATGAGCATTTCCACACTTTTTCCCTTTGACAACATGTTTCCACAGCACAGTTGCACTAACATTAGATTGACTCTCATCAGTCAATTGTCTCTCGAGTTCTTCTTGCATTTGATCATCTTCATGATAAACCAAATTTTTATCCTCAAAAACAAAGTGGCTATCCGCAAGGTCCGGGAACCTCATTTCCCCTTCATTGGTGCCTGTATGTTCTTCAAAAGGAGAGCTAGAAGACATCTCTTGACAGGAATATTCCTGAACATTTTAAGGTTTAGAATAAAATATGGATACTGGTTGTAAGAACAAAGAAGGAATTCTCTGATGCATGCAACTGGTGTTTGACCGTTTATTTCTTAAAACCATCTTCTCAACTTGCACGTTTAGCAATATGGAATTCATCAATACAGCAGATAGTTTACTAATTATCATTATGCCAAAAATCTATCATCATCATCATCTCATCAGTAAAGCTAATCATTTAGGATATTCTAATTTTAGACAACAACAGTGTACTAAATCAATAAACTTATAATGAGGTTCTTTTAAAACTTCCTTTTCTCACATTTCAAATTCTCTAATGAGTACATTGGAAGTACCCATTGAAACAATACACTAAGGGCATAGCATAGCAACAGGAAAAGCTAGTATTTTCCTAAGTACATCATTATCAATTAAAGACAAGTTAGTTGTGCTCTGTGCCCTTCCAATACTCTGGCTTAGAATAACAGTTGGCAAAAGCTAGTGTTTTTCCTAAGTATATTGTTCAATTTTGCTTCATTAAACACAAGTTAATCAGGCTCTGTGCCCTTCCATAGGGATCCTCGAAGTAGATGATACAAATACAGGTTTCTATGTTTGTTCATGAATATTTATGATTTTATGAAGAAATATACTAGAAATTAGGATACTAACAGAAAACAATGTCTACAAAAGGTAGTACCAGTGCAAGCACGTAAATGTGCCAAAGAAAAAGGAAGGATTACTTTTGGCAGGATTGAATCACTGAAAACAGAAGAAGTATGAATATGTTTAGCCACAGTATCTAAAACTTGATAACCATACCTAAAAAGTAGTGTGTTCTAGTAGCCTGTCACCAATAGAACAATCCTCAGGAAGGGTAAGGTTTAACTGTTGAAGTACTTGGTTCATGGTACCACATTGGTGATCAACAACAACAGAGATCAAACATGATAGAAACTTATCCCACTCTTAGTCAAACAAATGCAGAAAAAAGATAAAAGGAAAATTAGAGCTACGTGGATAAAATGTAAGAAAAAATTTGTTTGAACTGCTACAAATAGAAGAATAAAGTTTAGCAAAACAGATGCATAAGAACCACTAAGAAAAGCTAACCGGAAGCTACTGAAGCGCCCAACAGAAGTTTTGACCTTCGCTGTCGTCAAGAATTTTTCTAAACCATAAATAACACTGTCGTTACTTCAGTAGCAATGAGAGGCGAGGCAAAAAGTTGACGCCTTTGTACTTACACCGATTTGATTCAGCAGCAAAGGATCAAAACAACCAAAAGCGATACTTAACATGCAACACAAAAAGAACACTCATTTGGTTCGAGCTTCTGCCATAGGAATGGATAGAGGACCGGCTAGTAAAGGATTGTTAACGATATAAAAGAACTAAAAATTAAAACTCCAGAAAGGCATACTAAACGCAATAATAAGAAACGAATAAGTTGGGAAAGAAGCCTAAAGATCATACCTTCTCAATCAATGAGCTACGTCCCAGCTAAACGTCGAATCAATCAAACTCAACAGTAGATCATGAGTCCGGAATCTACTTGGGCTCAGCGGGAGGGAATCCGATGAGAACCGCCGGTCGATGAGGGGAAACCCTAACGGGAAACGCACTGTTTCCTCCAAGCGGTACAACTAGCGGACGCCGGGAGTCGTGTTCGAGGGGGGAGAAGGAAGAATAAACCTCAAGGATTGGGGGGCATACGCGAAGGGGATGGAAGGGATACGACGCCATTCGCTAGAGCTCCTCCACTGCCCCGCCATCGCCACACGAGCTCGGCCGCCGTCCGTTTCGCCTCTCTCATCGCTTCGCTCGTGCTTGATGAAATGGGGGCGGGCGAGGCGAGGCGAGGCGAGCCTTTTACGGGTCGGATTCTGGCGACGATGGAGATTGGAGCTGCATCCAGTCGGTCGTGCCCGTGACTATGCTGGATCCAGCCCGTTAACTGCAATCCGGACTACGGAGCCTGTTATGAAACATTCGGCCAGACTGAATCCGTTAACATATATTAATATAAATTTACGTTGGTTTATGTGGATAATAACAGGTTTTA
Organism: Hedychium gardnerianum; assembly: GCA_038050645.1. Classification (NCBI taxonomy): domain Eukaryota; kingdom Viridiplantae; phylum Streptophyta; class Magnoliopsida; order Zingiberales; family Zingiberaceae; genus Hedychium; species Hedychium gardnerianum. The sequence continues at coordinate 13,756,260 of JBBUKS010000008.1, forward strand.
TATGACAAAAGAGTATTAATTGACTGCACAAATTAGTGGATAAGTTAATAATTAAAGGAAAAAAAAAGTGGGGTGTTGCGAGAATCGAACTCGCGACCTCTCGCACCCGAAGCGAGAATCATACCACTAGACCAAACACCCTATACATTCAAAGCGTAGATAATTAAATTATTATCATAATATAAATTCTCGTATCGAAAATATCTAGCTTAACTTTAACCAAACCAAGCTCCGAAATAATTTGCAGCTTTAAAATCACACTTTTCATACAAAGGTTTCACACAAAACAGATAGGAGTTTCTCTGAATTAACATAATTTTTATAAATTCATCAAGGTTTCGCACCAGAACCACTAGGGAAATGGTGATTCATACATGTAATCAATACATATGTGTGGATGGATAAATTGGTTGAGACCGCAGATGTTTCGCTTTTTGTGTTTAGAAATGCAGCTTGCCGGCCAAGTACCATGAATGGATGGCCAGGCTGCCGAATGCCATGAGGTTAGCAAGGGAAGACAAACCATGAATCATTCCAAACTTTTTGTTCATGGACTTGAGTTGTGCATTGGATTTTGCTGCTTCCATATTCTTTGAAACTCCGACTTCATCACCGATGTTTATATCTCTTTCAACTTTGTGCCTCTTCTTCATCATCTGCGACAAAATGTAGATATGAATATGACTTGCATGAATCTAAGAAAAAATCAACTGCTCATAATAAGTTATTGGGTTTAATTAGAAGAGTTACTTTTGCATAGCAAATAAATATCGATTGTGCTTTTGCCATAAAAGCCATATATAGGATAGAATTTGAATGTATAAGCAACATATTAAAAATTCAGCATAGTTCAGTGGTATCGTAGTCTTTCCTATGAAGTATGAATGAAGGGAAAATGGAAGAAAAAGTTTCTCCATGTGTTGTTTCTTCATTTCCAACCAAGGAAGTAGGAGACAAGAAAGAGGACAGGGAAATATTTGTCCAACTTCTTCACATATTTCCTTCGTTTGATTACGGTGGAAATACAATCGTTGATGATTTTGACAAGAAATCATCATTTTTTCAAAAACTAGTATATTAATAATTTCCCCTACCTTTCCTCTTGATCTTTTTTTTTTTTTTTTGCTTACCTCTTTTTTTATCTCAGTTATTTCTCCTCCTCTAGGAAATTGGACCACAAACATGCACTAATGCATTTCAAGAATGCATGATTCAGTTCTAGATGATCTAAACATCCAAGTCTCCATATCACAATATAGCAATTTAATCAAAGAACAAAACAAGTAATTGTTGCTCTTGCTGTCACTCTAGAAATGAGTCATCCAACCTCAATTGTGAAATATCTCCTCGTATAAAAAGTAAATTGCAAAAAGCAATTTAATCAATAAAATTGTTCACACGCTATAACGCAAATTCTCATTTTGCCTGCCACAGTTTATACACTTATTCAAAACGCCCTCTGCATTTCAAATTTCGTTTACTAATGGAACTGCCTATATCAAACACTTTACAATTTCTTCTGATGGCCGGGGAGCAAAATGATAAGACTTCCAATTAGTTAGGAAAGATTTTGATAATTTTGAAAGTTGAAACTATCGTAGGTGTTCAAAAAGTTTCAGCATCACTTGTCAAACTTGGTAGATATATCCATTCATTAATGGCATAATACTACTGATGCGAGAAAAGCGTATAGAAACTTTCAACAGAAGACTAATTCCTAGATTACCTTATCAACAAGAAGAAGCAAATAGATTCAACTGATGATAATCGATGTCATGTCACCATTTGCAGATGAGTAGGATGATTACCTCGATAGTCATCGGGGTGAAGACAATCAGGTTGCAAAGGTCGAAACCAAGAGCAGAGAGGAGGAAACCGAGCTGATACTTCTCTATGGA
>JBBUKS010000008.1:13764988-13801052 GCA_038050645.1 Hedychium gardnerianum
GGAAAGGGGATCGATCGATTTTACTTGAACATGATGATGCCGCCGATGAAGGTGACCCAGAGGGAGGATCCCCAGGCGGCAGAAAAGGCGAGCAGGTGGAGGAGCTTGGCGGCTGTGATGGCTGCGGCGGGAGCGTCGGACCCCGAGCCGAAGACGTCGGGCGCGAAGACGACGCCGACGGAGAGGAACGCCACCGCTGTCAGAAAGCGAGTCGACCACGCCATCGGAGACCTCCGCGAGCGAGAGAGACAGATCGAGGACTAGGGTTTGTGGGGGAAGATTGGGTAGGTGGGCTCAGGAAGGAAGTAGACGGGAAACACCGAAGAAGAAGAGCTCTTATAAACGACACAGTTGATAGTCGAGACGGAGGCTAGATGTTTCCATTCATACCCTTTGATCTGAAAACTGTATATCTTCTAGAAGAGGGCATTATTGGAATTTCGTTGAGAATAATATGTAGTAGAAGTCATTTTTGGGAGTTGACCCTTCTCTCCTCATGTTTTCAAAGTTTTTCAATTTTCGCAGCTGTTTAAGATTTTATATTTTATATATTTATGATCCGTCAAAATTTTATTTTATTTTCAAAATTCTTCTTGAAAATTTTCACTCTTTATTTTACGATTAATCACAATACTAATTCAGAATAATGATTTATCAAATAATATAAGAACGTTAATAATTAAATAATAAAAATTGAGAATAAGATAACTTGGAGATGAAATTACAGTAATAATAAGGATCACGATCTGATGATGGAAAATAATAAAGAATAGGAAAGATTTTTCAGCAATTTGTTGGATGATAATGTTGTCCATTTGCAACGAGCTAAAACAGTTTGGATACATACAACATCATTCAGCCAAACAACACTGAGTCTAGCACACCTCACTACGAATCTTTATCGAGTTGAACACAAGTGCCTCTTTATCGAAGAATTTAAGTGATCGAAAAAAGGAAAGTCAGAAGAGATGACAAATGAGAAATCTGAGTGAAAAAAAAATGCAACTTGAACTTTGTAAGCTTATCATATTGTTTCCTCCTTTCTGATCTGAGAGTGGCATCAAGGAGAAGTTTGGCTCTGTTCTTTGCTCTTTAATAACTTTATGCTGATCAGTCTATCTAATATGGGAGCTTCGAGGGGAATCGGGTCAAGACATCTTTCATGAGCCGCACCGACAACCTGCAAAGATAAAATTTTGGCAGTAATTTCTATTGAATGGATATTGAAATATAATAGCCAAATAATTAAATGCTAATAGCAGGATAGCATGCCAAAGAAGATATTTCCAACCCCTAGAATAGATGATGAGTGTATGTACTAAATGGTTCAAGGATTAAACCTCACACGAATGAAGATTTCAAGTATCTTAATGTTGATTTCATAGCTTGCACAGGTGACGTGTCACTTACCTCTTTTAAGAGGAAATCAATTGCTGCTTCGTCATTGACAAATTCTTTCAGGGTGTTCTTCAAATATTCAGCATCCAAGTGAATCTGTTGAAATCCACTTCGGTTAAATGTTTGGAGCCGCACAAACTCTTGTAAGCTTTTGAGGCAGAATTTGATAATGGTTGATAAAACTGATTCCTGCAATCATAAATCAAAGCTCATTGAAAATTCAAATATTAAGCTATATAAGTTCTTCGGCAATGGCAGGAAATGTTTGATATTTGCAAAATTGTGAATAATTATGTTGGCAACAATGAAAACGGTGTGAAAACAATTCCTGCTAATCAGGTTCTGTACTATCTTTTTTTAAGGACGCCTCAAATGGAGGCATTTATTTCCATGAGAGTAAATTCTCTGTGCATCTTTTAATCAGTCAGGCATTCGAGCTCGAGTACTTTTTGAGATCTACCTTGCTATATTAGTGATCTTGGAACCATAAAAAGCTATTATCGCCTATGGGCTTCATGATTGCCATCTGTGTTGAGATTAACATTCGTAGAATAATCAACAAATTCTAACCTGTGTGTGCTGTACTTTAGTAAATATCTCCATTTTCTGTTCAAACAACTTAGCAAGATGGCTTTCTAAAAATTGGCTTCTGGCACGTTGAGTATTTGTCCGGGTTAATTTATCCTCACGCATTGGATTGCTACGTGATGAAGTAGTGCTTCCCAAACTGTCGGAATGGCGGTGCCGCCGAACCAATCCTTGAGGCAAAATTTGTTTGACTTCCATTCCTATAGCTTCCAACTGCAACAAAATGAAGAATGCTGCTCAAAATTCATCTGTATGTTAAAGCATTCAAAGAAATAGAATTTAACTGCAACAAACCTTGCCCCTTCGATAGGCCATAAACATTGCCGAAGTGTGTTAAATCAAGATCTAAGCTACATTGCTAGTTAGTCCAAAAACATTTTGTTAACATCTGATGGTCCATTTTATGTATATGTGAATATATCATTAATAACAGCAGATACAGGAACCCAGCTAATTCATGCTTTTACCACCTAAATCACATAAACATCGGTAACAGAAAAAGAAGTATCTTTTCAACTAACGAGAAGGACAGAGTTACCAGCAAGTTAAAAATGCAGAACCACCTGAAAAAATTAACTGACCTCTTGAAGGAGCAGGTCAACAAACATGTGAACTTCCCGTGGTTCCTTATGCTGTAAAATTATCAAACAGTCAACATGAGAATTAAATAGAATAAGAATCTAATTTCATCCATCAACTGCTAACGGACTACAACGGTTGGCAATGAAAATCACCTTGATCCAATTAGGTGTAATGAACCTCTTTTTCAAGAGTACTGATATCTTCTGGGTTCTCATGTTTATATACTGCAAACAGAAATCAATTAACATAGTGTAACAATATGGATGTTTGAAGACAAATTACATTACAGTAAAAATTACAATAAAGAAACCCAAGTTTTCTAAAACAGCAGGATGTTAGAAAATTTAAAGGTATTGCAAAAATTTGATCAAGTGTTAAAGGTACAAAACCAGGAGTGATACCATTAATATTCTCACTTAGGTCAATTGCAATAACAACCTCAAGAGGCTACATCTTATTCAATAGTCAGTAGTCAGTTTGCATGACATGATCAATATTTTAACAGGAAAATCAATTTGTGATTGAAACTGATACAGAACGGGAAAACAAAAAACAAAACAAAAATCCTTTGATATGAATCAGTATGAATGTAATTAATTTCTCAGTGTAACCAAAAAAAGTCGGAAGGCATAGTTTTAACAAACACACCTTTGTCCATGGTTAACAAAAGATGTTCACAGAACCATAAAATCAAATAGATTGTAATACTTACAAGTAGCAAAAACCTTTCACCAGCTGAATGAAATATCCTACATATCTCTCCAGGTACAAATGGTGGTCCATGTTCATAGGCACGGGTACCGCCTCCAGAAAAAGAAGCAGCAATTTCCTAACATATTTATTGTTGACTTTACTATCAATCTAACATATAACTGCAGCAAGATGTTATTATCCTCGCATATGCAGAAATGATATTAACAGCTACCTCTGTTATTGTAGGTATTGCACTCTGCTCTATGAATACAGAAAGTTGAGCCAACACAAGGACTAGCCCTGCCTGCACTTTGTCCATTTGCACAGCATCTACTTGACATGAATCTGGATTTGCAATATAACCTCTTCCACAGAGTACAAGAAACTGTTCGTTTAGCTTTTGAAAGAATCCTTGGAAACCTTCTTGCACCCAATCAACTATTAAGTCTGTCAACTTTGCTAGCAACTCTAAATTATCATCAAGAAGCTGACGAAAATCCTGCATTTAGTAGATGATGTTCACACTATAAAAATTCACAAAATACAGAAAAGGAGAGAGTAAAATTCAAAATAAATTCACCAAGTATGCAGACTGTACAACACGGGCAGTCTTATTCGTGGTTAGCATATACATATACAGAGTACCTCTCTTTTAAATAGCAGGGGACAATCAAAAAGGCCACATGCACACGCTCAATCTTGCTACAAAAATATTGAAATCTACTATGCAAATCCTTCATAATGCTATTATATGAACAAAAGCAAAGGCAGGAAAAAAAAAGTGACCGCAGCAACAAAGAACAACTGATATTGTAGTGAAAAACAAGAAATGTAGTTGACTTATATTAATAAAAGCGGAGGAGCTTCTTATGAAATGTGAACAAGAGTGAGTTTACTGAAGTATACGTATATGGTAGCAAAACACAGAAGTCCTACACAAACTGATGCTCAAGGACTTCAGCCATCCACCTGCAGAATAAATTTCTACTAAGAACCTATTAAAACAAGCAAGTTGTTTAGTGCAAAAGGAATTTCCAAGTTTCCACCATGTTCGAAGATACGACAAAAACTTGTAGCAAGGCTACATATCAAACAGCAAGGATGCTAAAGTAAAGATATATGTCTTTGAAAGGAAAAAACCATTAGGGCTTGGAAAAGGAAAAAATCATTAGCTATTCACATAAACATTGAGGCATGTGCGGGCACAAATCAATTTCAAACTATTGACTATTGGATGCAACAAATGAATGGAAGTCTCACTGCCCATAATTTCCCCATGAGAAATAAAACTTCAACTGCAATATTAGCTATGTAGGAAATATATGCCAATTACTTAAAATTTAGCAATGAACAACGAGGATGATATAAATAAATATAATGCTTAATTAGATATCGGTCCTTACCAATAAGAGATCTAAACTGCCCTGTATTATAGTCTTTTTACTGCCTTCTAGTGTATTTTGATATGGACATTCTTCCACCACTTCCTTCTGGGATTGTTGGCTTTTGCCAAGTGCATCTGTCAAAGCAAAATAACCATCAAATTGTTTCACTCAAATTGTATAAGAAAAAATAGTACAATAATTGTTAGTAATTTCCAATTACATAGAAATTAGAAAAGGTTAAAGTACAAAATAATCATCAAAGATTGGTTCTCAGAGAATGATCTCATCGCAAGCTACTTGGACAAGTAAATAACAAAAAATAGAAGCATCAAAATGAAAAACTAGGACAAGTTCTGTAATATTGTAAACCAGAAAATAATTCCAGAAGGAAGAACCGTCATTACTAGGAATAAAGACTTAAAAAGTCAGAGACACAAAACCAGACCAAATAAACCTAAACACCAACAATCATATGCTAGGGAAGAAAATTCCCAATGTATTAACATAAAAATCGTTCAACAGGTGGGTACATCCACAACTTATATGATCTTAGAACACAATTTGATTAATATTATATTATATCTGGATTCGTAGTTCAATTATAATGGCTTCCAGACTTTTAATTGCAGAAGAGTAATGGCTAAAGCCTAAAAGTTAAATCAAACAGAAGTATAAATGTACCAAAAGAAGTACAACTGAACTGAGCACTGCCATATTTAAGTTGCAAACTTTAAACTCATAAAGTAACATTTGAAATATCAAGCCGTCGTGCTGGATTTTAGTCTTTTGACTAGAACGATGAGATTTTGATACCACGTTAGAGTACTAGAAACAAATTGAAGGTGGAGGGAGGGAGGAGATAAAGAAGAAGAAAATGAAGAAAAGGCAATTATATACTAGGGCAAGGTATGTTAAAGTCTTGGTCCTTAGGGTCAACGGTACAGTTTCGACACTCGTTTTGTGTTAATACTCCACACACTTTGGCATGCGCATGCATCAAACTATACCAAGATGAATTTACATGAGTTTTATTCCTTTTAATACCTTTTCCACTTAGTTTATTTACTTATTTGTTAATACTATAGCAAAGTAGTTAATTGAATTATAAATTTTTATCATATTATATTGACATGTTTTGGGATGTGTTAAAACGTGCCAAAATAAATTCATGAGTTTTAGTCATTTAATCCTCTTTTGTTTCTTTCTACTTTTAACAAGAATATAGCATTTAATAATTGAACTAAAAATCATGAATTTTAGACATTTAATCCTGGCAAAACACAATAATCAACGGCATGACTCATTCAAAAGACATTACTTATGCAATCAATATTAAATTTTGATAATTTCTAGGAACAATATGTTTGGACCGTGTTGCTTGATACGACACGAGATTCCAAACCATGCCAAAAAGTTAAATGATTGATTACCTTCTAAGATGACAACAAATGCATATCAACCATGCAATGACTTGGACTGATTTTCGTTTGTTGCTTGTATAGGAAACTATAGCAACTAAGTCCAAAATTTATTGAGCTCACGGTTTGTACCTTTCTAATTCAGTGTTCCAAACGACATAAAAGAAAGAAATCATCTAAGGTCTTGTTGACAAAAGTACTCTCACAATAGCAGAAGTTTAAACAATAGAAATAAGATATATCACCTGTGATCTCGTCTAGAAGATAGGAAAATGAAGTGGAGATATACTGTTGAACAATACTCCTAGCAGCCTATTATAACAAAATAAGGCCCAATAAGCAGATAAATATCACAAGATAAACTATATTTAAGAGAAACATATCGTGACAATTGTCAACCTATTGACTATTTCGGAATATGAAGCCATGCTTTGAAAATTCATTTTTCACATGTAAAACCACCAAGCTTCAACTTCAACCGTCCCAAACTGTTTAATTGGTGAAGCCAGATTGCAAGCCTTCCAAGGCCAAGAAAACAAAGTGATCAATTCAAATTATAGTTTCTTAAGTCCCTTTTAGAGTTGTAGCCACCATTCCCTCTCTTCACGACATAGGGTGTATATGAAAGTCATCGGTGCAACCCATCCATGTTTTTTAGTGATCTGATAGTATTGAGCTAGATTGGAAATCCTAGCATTGCTTTCAGGCTCTATCAACTATGACTGAATTTAACTTAGAAATTAGTCAAATTCAGGTCCAAACATCAATAAGTTAGAGAAAGACCTCCAGAGAAAAAGCAGGAAGGGCTGCCTCAGCCAAAATTTCATCCATAACATTCACATCCTCCCAAATTGCTCCTGCATTACATGGGACAAGCCTCATTTGTGTTATACTGCCAAAGAGAAAGACACCAATGGTAGTAATGCATAATGCACACCACAGATAGCAAAAAGAAAAAAAAAACTGGATGGCATCAGTATTCCAAGAGCATTGTTGTCTTTATACAATTTGGATCATGGAAGCAAGAATAGTAGTTGAAAGTGTGATTATGATAATTGGATCAATATTATTACAAGAGACTTTGCCATGCTCACCAAATAAAGACTACCATATTGATCACAAGATAGATAGATATTCGGATGCACATAGGTAGGTGCTAAAAGGTAGACAAGATTCACATATATAGATGATCAAACATAGACAAACATTAGGATGCCTCTAATGGATGCTTCCATATAGAGTAACTTAAAATAACAAAAGGTTACATTTCAAAAGAAGGTTAAAAACAAAAGATTATTGAAGCAAACATCACAGTGATGAAAGTCTTCATATAACATTGGCTGATGATAACAGTCCTTACTCATCATGTTAAGTAGATCTGTAGGCGTTATCCTTTCTTTTATTCTTTGTTGAATAATTCCATAACGCCTTCAAGTACAACAATAAGCCAGTTAATAAGTACAATTGACTATAAATGTTTCAAAATCTCTTGACAAGGCGACTGAAAATTATTAACATCAAGGATAGAAGATTTACCGGTTGAATAGCTTCTGAACAAGTTCAATGAGTCTTTTTTCAGAATCAGGGAAGATGATAAGATAAGCACGGATAATTTTGGAGATCTCCCCAACAGAAACCTGCAAAAAGGCCATACAAGGAGCTCAATGCTGTTCATAATTGATAGAAAACAAGAAAATATGTGAAAAAGAAAGGTGAATCTCTCTAAAATATATCGACAAAGCATCTCGAGGACAAGGATGCTTAACCAATTTGTAGGTCCCATTCCTCAACCACCAAACCCCCTTTTAAGTCAGAATGAGGAACTTCCACAGGAGGAAGGAAGTAAACCATCCAATAATATATGTATAACCCCTGTTTCAAAAAGGTCTGGGTTATCTTCTCTCAACGAATCCAAGGAGATGGGATTAATCTGGCACTCTCTTCTCTACCAAAAATTTGGTTATCCTGATCTTGTGTTTTCCCTAGCACTAAGTGATTGCACAAACATTGGTTCTCAATATATTTCTTTTTCGGAAATGAATTTTATTGCATCCACGTATTACAAATGTGGACAAAATACAACTTAAGGCTAATGTCTTAGCCTAAATTGATTGAATAGAATATCTGTAGCCTTTAGTTAATTAAACCTATCAGTACAATTTACAAGTGAGCATGCATCATGCCAGATTCTAGTTCTTTAAGATCATTATATCTAGTGCATCATGTGCATAGATGATTCATCAAACTTCATAAGGTGTGTTTCAGAATAATCTCAATGTTAATTAAATTTCTATATCCAATAAAATATATTTTCAGTTCATATATGAACCCAAACAGGAGAAGATATTCCAGGGTGCAATTCAGATGGGCAATTCCAGACATGCATGATAACTCAGTACTGCACCCCCTCAACTGCATGAACTACTTATGGAACAAACATAGAAAACAATTCAGAAATACAATATAATTCTAATAAACAACAACTGGAGAACTAGATGAAATGATTAAGGAACAGTAATAGATAAAGCTGCCACATGAGTAGATGCTTAGCGCTGTTATAAGGAACTTACTGTATCTGGCAATTGACTTATATCAGGTGATTCAGTGGCATCGCATGCCTCCTTGTATTCATCCTGGAATTTCAAGAGATAATCCTCCAGCTTCTCAAGCAGCTTTGTTTTTAAATTATCCACCTTTATGACACACCAGATTAATAATAGTCACACTTGAGCTCACCTCATTTACTCTATTTTTAATATCACAAAATCATTTTTGACGCTATCAATAATCATCCACAGATTCAGAGAATACAACATAATAATTACAAAAAAACAATTGATGCATATTGGGAATTGTTTTTATTAAAATTTTGAAATTATAATTCATTCTGATAATTATCCTAATTTAGGTTTTGAATTTCTAATTTGGTAGTAATAATTTTAATTTGGTTGGAGTTTAATGGATATCTTGTTTTGATTTGGTAAAGTTTTGTTTTGATTATTATGTTACCCAATCAGTAGTATCTCCTTATTAATTTCGTTGATATAAATCTATAAAAGTGGTGTCATCTACACATAATAGGAAGGTTTTTGATTAATGAAATTTCTGCTTTAATAATCTGTGTGACTCAGAGGTTCATTTCTCTTTGTAAGATAATTATGACCTTCGCTTCATCAATATCATCCAAGTTCAGTTTGATTTTGATGTTGCATCACCAATCCAACTTTCAATGGGTACATAGTTATGCATAATTAAAAGTAATAATCAACAATGAGTTATCGATTAAATAGAAACTCATCATACAAACAAAACTACCCATTAACCACACTACAATCTGTCTTTAAATGTGTAAATCAGTCACACAATTACAAGGAAATAATACACGAATGGGATATTCATTAAATAGGAGTTCATTATCAAAAGATATCAAAAGAATTAATTTGCATATGTAGTCAAGCATTAATCATCTTTTAACTAATTGACCTCCAGTTTAGAATTAGCAATATAATATTACCTCCAATTTGAACCAATTTCTGAGCTCCTGGTTGATCCAGGAATCAGGCCCAACATTTAATTTTTCAATTTCATGCTGAAGGGCAAGCACACTTCTCAAAGAGAGGAATGATGTTGCAAATCAGCAACCCAGCTAAAGCACAAGTAACTTGAATTAGCTTGGACCAAGGATTGAAATATCAAGCCAAGTAGGAATTTTGGTCCTCAGTCAGCTTGAAGCATGCCGTCAATGCTAAGTATCGGTGTCAAAGGTGTGCCATAGGAGGAGAAGGAAAAGGAGATGAGGAAACACCAATATTGGAGGAAGAGGAAGAGGAAGAGGAAGAGGAAGAGGAAGAAGAGGAGTAGATGACTGGAGTGGAGAGACATCACATGAGCTAACACTGGAGAAACATGAGTCACGACACACAAATTGGTGCAAAAGGAGGAAGCAAAAGCTAGGTTCAGCACGGAGGAGGCTTCAGTGCAGACGAGTTAGCATGAAGCTTATTGCACCACAACTTCTAGTGCAGAGGAAGAGCCAACACGGAGTGAGATCGTGATGTGGAGGAGGAGCTCAATGCGACAAACTATGTATTCGGAGAAGTCAGAGCTTTTCATGGAGGACGCATATGAAGGAAACATCTCGCAAGTCGCAACCAATCATTATATTGAGGATCTCTCGTGTTAGTTGGTGGGATTCAATGATGAAAAATAAAGTCATAAGTGCATCCTTAATAATTCCGTTAAACATATTTATATCCTAACTCTTATTTGAAGAAATTGTTATGCCATAATTATAATTGTTTAGTTTGTAGGAAGAGTCAGTCTCTGTGGATCAAATATTAGGAATTGATTTTTTATAGGGAGTGATCTAAGTAATCATGTATACCAGGTTTATAAGAGTTTCACTAGGTTTATCGGCTTTGAAAAGAGTTACAAACACAATATATAATGTTTTTACAGTAATAGACAAACGGCTTTAATCCCAAACAATTACTTCTCCTTTATCCTCTTCAATGAATATCTGAATTTTCTTCTCTCAAGGAATCTAAGACATATTGCATTCTCTGAAATCCTCACCCACAGTATCTGATCCTATGACTCTGACATTCTTAGGAACTAACTCTAAGGCTCTGAACAAATTCTTGACACACAGGGGGAAAAAACAGGTATAAATTGGCAAGCTACGCAAAAGACCTAAGTAAAAGGATAAATAAAATGATGAGATTGAGATTGATACAACAGGAAAAGAATAGAATGACAGGAAAGTAAAAGGAAGAAATACCAACAGGGAAGTTCAGCTGTTTCAGAAGCACTACAGCTTCAGCTCTAGCTTCAATAGGCTCAGAATCCAAGTATATCTTTGCCTGAAATAATTTCCTTCAGAACAATAGGACAGAAATAGCCAAACCTTACATAGTTCAGAATAGTAGTTTAACAGATAGTAGTTTCTTGCCTAGAGGTACCTGAAGGTTCTTGATAACCAAATCTATTGCCTCTTCAGATGCCCGCTTACAATCTTGGAAAGATGAGTCCCCATATGCCTAGTAAAAAAATCACCTCCAAGTTTACCTGATTCTAAGTCCATGAATTACAGAAAAATAGTAGTAAATGAACATACAAATAATTCAAGGAAAAAGTTTTACCTCGAAAATCGGCTTGGCTCCAATGAAATATCTAACTGCATCTGCATAAGCTTCTACTTTGATACATTTTGCAAGCCGAATTGGAAGGTCATAAATGAACTGCAATTATAAAGCATAAATAATTATAGTTTTCTTAGAAACTACACCTAAAAAGCAGGTAATTTTTAGATTACAATTGTTAAAGAAGTTGCTAATGCCTCTCGTATTGAAACATTTTCTAATTCTATATATTTCCTGAATATAGGGATTAATCAAATATACAACCAAAGAAACTTCTAAAGTAGGCATACTTTATCAATCAATTTAATTGACAAAGAACAACAATGATAAAGAGATAAAAAGATATTAAAAGCATGATTCTAACTCAATTTTGTAACATAAGTTTCATATAATTCTCACTAATTCACCTAATGGAACTATGTTTTATCCAAAAAAAAAGGGTCAACAGTCAATGAAGAATTTGTAACAAATATGAATGCTACCTAGAGTTGATTAGCAATCCACTTGAACAGAGATTTAACCAACTAGGGATAAAAGCTACCGTCTTCAAGTACATACTTGAACTTTTCGTAGAAGATTCCGAGTACGATGCAATTTCTCTATGTGCTCCCTCTTTTCAAAAAGAGATGTATTCACCAAATCACTCTTGGATTGAACAGAAGTAATCTGCAGAATGGCTCGTAATTAGATTTTTTGTAATGAATATATGGAAAGTCATCATTCAAATTTCATGTTAAAAATACTGATGTCTACCTTTGCGAGAAGTTGCTCCATATTTGTCTCCATTCCAAATATGTTATTCTTCATCCTACCAGTGATCAATATGCTAGTTTTCAGAACACTTGGTTTCAAATCCACAGTGGACTATACAAAACACGGTGGTAACTAAACAATCAAAATATAGCAAAATTTTAAAATAAAAAAAAAACAAGGCAAAAAATATGAGACTACAAAAACTTAGCTCTCAGGAAAATGAAAAATGCATCGTAAACAACAAAGATAAGGTTACATAATCTTGGGATCATATTGACTTTGCTACTGACACTAGGGATGCCATAAAATAAGATATTATTCATGAAAACAACTTGATCATGGAAAGGAACACCAGAATGGATCTCTAACTTGACAGAAGTGGTTAAAATAATGCATCTTTTTCTGCAGTTATTCACACCAATGTTGCTCTGATTTTTTGTGTTTAGGCAGACCACAATTTCATTAAAAAGTAAGACATATATGTTTTGTAAGAGTTAGATAGAAGATAAAGCTTAAACCACCTTTACGAGAATAAAATAAATAGGCACACAGAAGAAACAAGGCCAAGATTGCAGAAATATAGCAAGTAAGAGAAGAATTTTACCTTTTTATAGTCTCAGTAGCATTGATAAATTTGTTATAATTCTCATACACTAACATCTGCAAATCAGTATCAAGATTCTTAATTTCAGCTGCCATCTCAACATGCTTTTGAAGAAGTCCCTCCAAGTTTAATTTTTGAATCTGGAGAAAGCATGAAGGTAAGCATATTGCTACAAGCTGGGACAATAAGGAGTATTCCTTTCCATACAAACTCATGTCAAAAGATATTTAAAGGTTAAACATTTTCTATGCTAACTCAATAGATTTCATGCCTTCATTTGCATGATTACATGATTTAACATAGTACAATCTTTGCGTTAAAAGACCAAAAAAAAAAACTTTTTCTACAATCTTATCGTACTGCTAGTCATTGCATACTTACTGTTTTTTGCTTCCTCGAATCTTATAATCTATCATTTTTTAATATGAAAAATGTGCAGAAATAACTTGGCTTTTATTGTTCGTGGATTTTACTTGTTCATCTTCCTTTGCTCCTCTCTAACGTACTGCTCCACGATTTTGATGAGAGAAACAGTAAGGATCAAAAACCATAGACACGAAATCTCATGAGGAGGAGCAAAGACAAAGACAGAATTAGTAACAGGAGGTACGTAGGAAAATGGATTAAACCGGGAAAGGTTCCAAGTTTCATCGATTGATCGCAGTTTCACTCAATAACTAGAATGACCAAGTAAAATGTCATATAATTACTCGCCCTAAGATCCTAAAAGAGTACAATCTCAAAACCGAAATAAAGTGAGTTGTCTTCACAATGAGTTGACCGTTAAAATACACACAAAAGGGAAGAATAGATAACCCAACGAAGCCACCAGATATAATCGACATCTAAAAAGTGCAGGCGGAAGAATCCTGATGAATTCGACAAAAGATCTAACATACACCAAGAGGTCGCGGACCATTCCGAGATCCAGAAAGGACGACCAGCGAGAGAGAGAGACGAATCTGAAGAAGTAGAGAGAAGTTGGAGGAGGCGAGAGAGATCCCGTACCAGGATGCTCATGTAGACTTCGGGATCGAAGAACGGCGAGTTGATGGAGTCGGGGGAGGCGATCCTTCGAGGCGAGACGCCGGCGCCACCTCCCACGCCGAGGGCGGCAGAAGCATCGGGGGAGTAGAAGCTGGCGAGCAGATCGCGCGTCCTCTTCGCCTTTTCGTCCATCGGCGGGACGCCCTCGGCCATCCTTCTCCTTCCTCCGCTAACCACTACGACTCCGGTCGCCGGTCGTATATATAAGCGTACGAATCCAGCGAAGAAAAGGCTCCATCGGCCCAATTACCCGGCCCGGCCCGTGTTAGTAAACGGACCTGTAGTTAATTTTGTGTGTTTAAATAAAAAATAGAAATTAAAATTAAAAAAAAATTGAATCAACATTCCTACAATTTCCAACGGAGGGTTAAGATTTACTATAATTCAGAAAATATCAAACATTTGAAAGGTGGACGTTTAAGATTTTGACACTTGGCAATTTCGCCATGATGCCTGCCTCCCTGCAATAACACCAATGAGGAGAGGATGAACGGATCATTAGTCATAAAGTATAAAGTATTGTCATCGCCAAATTTGAGAATCAAATTAGTTAGGTTCCTATCTTTCTTTATATATTAATCACTATTCGAGCTGGCTAGATTAGTCTCGTGATTTACCTCCTCTGTGTTGGTCCTGGGATGAAATGGCGGGAGCGCTGGGGCGAGCGTTTCGCCTTTTGCCACCATGAGATGCAACCGACGTGGCAGGTTGGTGGTTCCATAACACGTGGGTGCTCGCCTCTCAGTTCCGTGTGTATATATATATATATATTAAAAAAATAATTAATCATATCGGATAATATTGATATGAAATGATCGATTCGATTTCATAAAAAAAAAATTATCGATCATACGAATAAATTAAAAAATATTAATAAAATATTTTTAAATTTATTTTTTATTAAAAAAACACATAAAATATTCTAAAATAGGTGCACTAGGACAGCATTCTTAGTTTTAGTAAACTATACGGTAGGTGTCCTAGGGCAGCATGAGATCTACCGCCATGCAACTACAAAATTTGGCTTCCCGATTAATATTCAAACATTGACTGCGAAGTATCATCATCTGATGAACAAATAACCGACAAACGTTTGAGAAATTTCCGGTTTCCCCTTCAAAGTTTTAATCCGATCAAACAAAAGTTTTTATTAAGCTCTTTTCACTTCAACTTTCATCATTATTAATATCATCAGTTATTTGTAGTTGTTGTGGTGATAAATTTCCAAAAACGCAGAGTTTGCCTTAACATGAAGCAGTGGAAATGGAGCGAAAAAAACTCGCCGCAAGCTGCGAGTGAAGTCAGTAGTCGTTTCCCGAGACAAAGATTGCAGCTTTGGAGCTCATCCAAAGGGCAACTTCTCCAAAGCCGCAAATTTTCGCAGGGAGGCGACTGAAGAGAGCAAAGAGGGAGAGATGGAGTTGCACACGGAAGTGGGCGTTCAGAAGAAACGAGGAATCAATTCACCGATCCAGAAAGCAGTGTTTTTTTCTTCAGAAAAATCGCTTTCTATCCGAAAAGCCACGAATTTGAGTAGGGAATCGACACCTTAAGCGAAGGTGCGTTTTTTGATTCCGCAAGATTGTGTATTTGAGCAGAGAAGCAGCTGTCGATCACTTTCGATGCAGAGGAATAACCAGCGAAGCCTCTCCTTGATGTCTCTGTAACCAGAAACCTAACCTTCTAGCTGCCTCGAGGGTTAATGGAGATCCCGCCGGACGAGTTGCTGAAGAAGATTCAGGAACTGGAGACGCGGCATGCTCAACTGAAGCAAGAGATATCGAAGCTAATGCCGGCGTATGCCGGTGGCATGCGCCCACCCGACCGCGGCCGGTCGCACTCCCTGTCGCCGCTGCGGGCGAGGTCCCCGATGCAGAGGCAGAACAGCGGAGACCCAGGCGTTGATGTATCGGCGCGGAGGAGGGATTTAGCTTCCTTTGGGCTTTCTTCAGGATTGCGCCAGGAGAGCCCGGGGACGATTTGCTCCGCCATTTCTTTTTCTGAGAGGCAGTATCTGAACATTTTGCAATCCATGGGGCAGTCTGTCCACATACTTGATCTCGAGGGCACGATAATCTATTGGTCAGTTCTTCTCTATCACTCTTTGATGTTGCTTGGAATCCTGGCTAGTTAAATCTGAGTAGTCTCATTTCATCTGTAGGAATCGTTCGGCAGAAAATCTATATGGTTATTCTTCATCTGAAGCTCTAGGGAAGCATGCATTTGAGCTTCTTGTCGATGCCTGCGATTTCAACATTGCCGGCGATATCATGCAGCGGATAGTCATGGGGGAGAGCTGGACAGGGAAGTTTCCTGTGAAGAACAAGGCAGGAGAACGTTTTGTAGCTATTGCCTCTAATACTCCCTTCTACGACGACAATGGCAGTTCGATTGGCATCATTATCGTCTCGAGCGACTTGAGGTCCTTCCAAGATGATACATCTCCTCGACCTCCCGTCTGTCAAATCACAAGCCTCTGACTGGAACAATGAACATGGTTCTGATCCTCAACAACAACCCATCCAAGTTGCTATTGCATCCAAGATCACAAACCTTGTGAGTGTAGTGGAACTTGTTGCATTTTCATTGTACTAGAAGAGCTCAATAGATTGCATATCGAACTCTCTTACTTGTAGAGAAGACTGGTTTAAAGTAGCATGCAAAGTTCGTTCTCGGATAAAGCCAGGCGAGCACAACATGGAACGCGTAAACAGAGCTTCAGACCATAAGGAGGAAGGTGGTTCTAGTGGATTTAGCATACCAAAAGATGATGTGTTACCTTGTACCTTTGGCACACAATCTGCTACAGTAGAGGAAAAGTCTCCTGCCAAAACAAGCAAAGTAAATCGTTATGAAGATGAAGGAAAGGCAGGCATTTTCAAGATCATAAGCAAGACGGAGGCATTACTCGTCAGTAAGCGTATATCATGGCCTTGGAAAGGAATTGAGCATGATGAAAATGAAGCAAAGAATCACTGGCTTCATGGTGACCAAGAAAATGACAAGCATAATCCAAAATCATCTGAATCTGTTAGAAAAGTGGAAAATCAAGTGACTGAATTAAACAACTGGACAGGCAGCGACGATGTTTCAGGGTCGTGTTCCTCCCATAATGTGAACAGCATGAATAGCAGCGGAAGCACTAGGAGTAGCAATGAAGTTCAGAGGGTGGATGCTGACTGCTTAGATTATGAGATCTTATGGGAAGATCTCATAATTGGAGAACAGATAGGTCAAGGTAGTCATTTTCCCGTAGCAATTATGTGCATTTTAGATTTCCTAAAGAAAGTATGATGCTGGTCGATTAGTTTCTTTTTTATTTTCCATTTTTTACAGTTTCTAACGAGCAGTTTGGTAATAATTAGGATTGACAGCATTAGAACAAGAAGTTTCTTTAGGCTCACCAAATCCCAACTTAGAATGCATAGAAATGTATGTTTTGCTTCTTTTCAGTTGAATTTACTGATTTTTCCTCTTTGTTGTGTGCCATGGAAAGTTCTTAATCATTTTTTAGTTAGATGTCTTAATGCCATTCTAATTAACTAATCTAACACTTCGATGATAGAATTTTGTGGAAATTATTTCTTCATGAGAGATGTTAATAATTATCAGTCTGATGAGAAGACTGTTGCTCTTATCAATCTGGTTTCAAGCTAAAGCTTGTATCACTGACTGTGAACGCCTTGTACTTCTCCAGGTTCGTGTGGAACTGTGTATCATGCCCTGTGGTATGGCTCGGGGAGTGTCTCCTCTACTTGAATTGCATTGCTGTTGAGTCTGTGTTAGTTACATATAGAAAAATCATAAGATAATTAGAATCCAGAAACATCTGATTGAACAAATTCCTCATTCATTGGCAACTTGTATGGGTAAATCTGATGTTCAAAATACTATAGGTTCTTCCTTATGTAGTGACAATTGCGTATTATGTTTCTTGCAGGATATTGCAGTAAAAGCATTCTCAAAGCAGGAATACTCTGATGAAGTGATCCTTTCCTTTAGAGAAGAGGTCAGTGATTGAAACAAAACTTGCAAAGCTATCTTGTTTCTAATAATTATTTTGAAGTTTATATTCTGGAACTTTGGCTCATTTGGATGCTTGAAGTTCACATTCACTATCTTTTTGGAAACATTTTTTGATGTTTGCTAATCTTGCAAAGCTATACAGCGCTTGACATGATTTATATTTGGCATGAAGCCATCAGTACATTGCTAGTTCTCTGAGTTTTATAGTGCAAATTTTCGGCTACGACTTAAAGCAGTGATTTATTTTAAGGTATCACTCATGAAGAGGCTACGGCATCCAAACATACTGCTTTTTATGGGTGCAGTCACTACTCCAAATCGCCTTTGCATTGTAACTGAATTCCTTCCACGGTTGGTACACTCGACCCTTTCTTTCTAATTTGAGCACAAGTAGTGTAAGAACTACTATTTTGCAAATGTCATATTTCTGTGACGAACTTTTCAACAATTGGAGATGAATTCTGACTTTTAATTCGATAAATAAAAAATGCACTGGGAGTTTGTACCGCTTGCTGCAAAGAAGCGCGACGCGGTTGGACTGGAGAAGGCGAATCCTTATGGCCCTCGATATTGTAAGTTCTTACTTCCTCAAGCCTAAATTTATTAGTATGTGGCTGAAACTTCCAATCAAATTCACATAAAAAAGACAAATCAGGGATTTTGATACTCTGCACATGCATTTCGACTTTGAAGAGAGAAACATAGCTTCCAAATTAAGGTTGTAACATGCATCATCCATAGGCTCATTGAGATTGTTTGAATGTTCCATCCATATTGCCATGGTTTATTAAGTTCAGTTTAGTCATCAAAACAATCAGAGTAAGAACTGCAGCTGAAAGAAATCAACCTGAATTCGATGTCTCAAATAGTGTGGAAGTTAGGGAAGGCGAAACTTATTAGTAAGCTGACAAGGTAAGTTTGATAAAAGCAAAAGCAAGAAATTTTATGTTTTGTTGAGGTTTTTCTTTTGACTGTTAATGTGATTCAATTCATGGTCATCCCTCCAAATGCTTATTGTACTAACAATTCACCTTTTTTGATGTGTCACTGAAGACTTTAGGTGGCTGTGAAAAAATTCAATTGTTTTACAGGCAAAAGGAATGAACTATCTTCATCGCTGCAATCCTCCGATCATCCATCGCGATTTGAAGTCATCAAATCTGTTGGTTGACAAGAATTGGACTGTCAAGGTGGCTTTGCTTCCAGACAACTGTGGCTCTTTCTCACTTCTAACAGCTACGTATCATACTCTGTTAACTGCCTTTACCTTGATCAGGTCGGTGATTTTGGACTATCGCGCTTGAAGCACGAAACATATTTGATCACCAAATCGGGAAAAGGAACGGTGCTGTCCTTATACCTTAACAATGAATATTCATAATGCTTAAAAATTTTCATTTTATTCTTATTGTTTTAGCCGCAATGGATGGCTCCAGAAGTTCTTCGAAATGAACCATCAAACGAGAAGTATGCCCTAGTGTTGATTCCGCTAGCATTTCAGTTTCACAATTATGTTCTTTTTAGTAATTCAGGAGGGATTACTAATTTCTTTTTCTCTCGCGCGACAAAACATAGGTCAGATGTCTACAGCTATGGCGTGATATTGTGGGAGCTCGCCACCGAAAAAATTCCTTGGTATAATCTAAATTCCATGCAGGTCAGTATCATTTTCTAGAGTTGTACATCTTGCGAGTTGTCATTTTTGATACTCTGAGAGACCAATGAATCCATTACATTGTTGGTTGATACTTGGTCTTGTAATTTTGTATGGTGTGATCTTACATTTCCAAGAATCCATTACATTTCGCATCTACTATGGTTTTTGTTGTTTGTGACAAGCTTGATCTCTTTGGTCGTCCAGGTCATTGCAGCAGTAGGGTTCATGAATCAGAGGCTGGAAATACCGAAAGACTTGGACCGGCGATGGGTGTCTATTATCGAGAGTTGTTGGCTGTGGTTCACTCTTCACTCACCTGTAAATTCAGTATCTTTGGTAGCTAAACCTCATTGAATTCTCGCCCTGTTTTCTGCTGCAGCGAGCCAAAACTCCGGCCAACTTTCCAAGAACTTATCGAACAACTGAAAGAATTGCAGCGACAACATTCTGCCCAGAGTCAGCCACCTCGTTCTGCATCCAGGGACTGGAACGAGGTGGAATGAACTGTGACAGAATTCCCACACTGTGGGAATCAAGCCTTTGTGCAAAATCCAATAAAAAGGTTCTTTAAAGGAGCAGCTAGCTCAGGTGAATGTTGCCAAGATCAAACATTGTCAAAACTTTACTATCACAGGATTTTATGCTTATCGACTGTGGTTCTTTTGCCCGAAAGATAGCAAGGTTGGATAGCCTTTAGGCTTTATGGAAAAAGGAGATGGTAATGGAAGTTATAACTTTGTAACTTTGTAAATGGTAAAATATTATAACTTTGTAATTTGTTTTTATTTTTTCTTTTAATTATTTTTCATATTAAATGGTAAAATAAGAATTTTCCAAAATAAATAAATATTTTCAGAAAATTTTAAATGTTTTCAAAATAAAAATATAGATATTCTTAAAACCTTTTTGGACAAAAAAAATGTGAACAGAGAACTCCATCCTAATGGGATGAAAGCAATATGAGATGAACCTACTTCCCCTCATCATTGTTGCCTAAGAAAATAATGCAAAGTAATGGAGGGTAATTGAAACCTAAAATCAAAATGAATTATGTAAAACTGAAAGTGAAATGGGGTGAAAATTTTCCAGACTGATTCTTTCAACCCCATCGTTGTCGTCGACACGACACTACAAAGAAAAGCTATTGAAGATGCTTTTCTCCACAGGCATTTTCTTAGATCCACTTGTTCACAAATATAACTTAGAAATGAAGGGGACAAAAATTTGAAATGAAAACAAGTGATGTGAATAAGACTGTTACCTGCATGATGGATGAACTCAAATTAGCATCTTGAGTTGAGACAGCACCAACCTTATCGTACACAAATGATTGTTGAGCGAGAAAAATAACAGAGGAGCAGCTAAATATCTTCTTTAAAAATAAAAATTAAAAGCAACCTGGGGAAAAAATTAAGTAAATTTTAAGAGCTAGAATGAATAACTTAAGATAGTATATGAAAGATATAAGAAAAGAATGGTCAATAAAAGATAAAATATTATAATCTATTCAAATATGACTAGTGATCTGATTTAATGGAGAGGAAAAATTTAAACCACAAAAAAAATGAATGAAGTGCACTGAATGTATTTAATCTTAGAATTTAATTATGCCGACTAAATGCTAGTTTAGTTTACTAGTTTGGGTTATAGATGCCCACCCTTACTGGGCACCTCCCTCCTCTATGTCCACATCGTGCAACAAGTTCCATTTGAGTAAGTAGAATCCTCCCCTTTCCTTTGAAGGGTGTTTTCGATGTGTTATAAAATGAAGTGAGGTAGCAATCCTTCAAAACATCCTATTGGAAAGAGGAGATGGTAATGGAAGATTTCTATCTCAAAGCATGTATGTGTTGTGCTCACTGCTCAAGCTCTTAAAAGTGTGCTTATGATCATACATAGAGCTTGAAAAATGAATTTGTCAATGGAAGACAGATATCGATTTACTATTTTGGACTGTCTTTTTTGTACATGAGATGTCTCGTTGTGGACTTCTTTTTTTCCTCAAATCACACGTCAACCTCCAATTCTGAAGCTCAAACTTGCTTTATCAAACTTCAACTGACTTGAGCACAAAAAGACTCACGCAAAGGCCCTTGAGATAAATATCTTGCAGGTTAAAAGGATTGTCGAGACACCACTCTTGGGTTCACTTCTCACTCCAGCCACATGCTAAACTCCACGACTCGAGCCAGATTGACCAGTAAGGCCAATTGAACCAAATCATTATATGGATTAGACCACCCGTCAAACTATGAATGCAAAAACATATTAATGCAATGTTCACAGACAGGAAAGAAAACCATAAACATCAAAACAAGGGTAAGAAAGTAATGCCAGATATCAGATTTAAGTAAACTTCAGTGATTTAATTATAGTCAGAATCATGCCAAAACATTATTACATTGGTTTAGAAATGAAAAGGATAGAATAACTCACCATCTGGTAATCAAGAAGATGATAGCATCCCAAAGTAGTACCATCAATCAACTGTATCACATCTTGAACGGATGTGTGCGCATTAAATAATTTTGGTAATGGTAAAGATGAGGACTGACGAGGCAAGCGATCCATGAGACGAGATTAAATTCCATACAATCTGGTAACCAAAAGGGATTTGTCGGTTGTATCACATATCGAACTAAGCAAGACATTCATGTGCGCATCAAATACCTCTAAGCAACAAGAAGCAATAAAAAAAATGGCATATCATCAGATACTTAGAAGAATTATCCATCTCAAGTGGCCATCATTTGCCAACTATATCACACATCTCGAATCAATACAAGCCAATCGTGTGCGAGTCAAATAGGAAGCTAAACACCTAAACTCAAGGCAATTGTTGCATTGAAACGCCGACTTAACTTCATATCTGTTCATAATTTATACTCAAGAATCACCACCAGTTCACAAGTAATGCACTGCTGAGTTCCTTATTGACCATGCCATTTGTCCAGCAACAACAACCCATGTGGATCACAACCTGCATCTGATCCTCCAGTGAGTTCATGCATGTATGAATGTATACTTAATACTATGGCGTGAACTGAACGGAACGCAATATACACAAGAGAATAGAGATGTTTTGATATACAATTGTGAGGTGATAATGTATAATAATTGCTAAGAAGTATACAAATAAAAATTCATTAATGCACCCTACTAAGATATTCATATGCAAACTAAAGATTGGTCTAACTTAACCATCAACCCACAGTGGCTATTAAAGCGCAAAAAAATCAAGATCATTTTGCAGATACAAGAATAGGACAACTATAATTGTGAGAAAAAGATGCATAGCTAAGCACGCCATAAATGTTGAGCCCACTAAAAATATGAACATCAGGTGGAAACAGGATTGCCTACAAGTTGATCTTACCCTATAATCATCTATTGTATGCTAATTTCAGAATGTGTTTACTTGGATGAAAGTTAAGGGGAAGAGAAACGCTCACAACATTATATATGGAGCTCCATCATTATAAATTTATAACCACTATTCTGTGTGACTTTCCTTTCACCCGTCGTATCCTCCAACCAAGTAAACTGACCCTTTACTTGCATAGAGCAAATAGGGGAAAATCAAGGAAAGAACAAGGAAGCTGGAGATAACACACCATATACTAAAAGCCTGCTTGCTTGACCAATATAAAGCATGTACTTCTCTTTCCTTCTATGGCACTAACATCCTAATTCTTGAAATAATTTAAAGGGCATCTGAGAAAATAATGTGGAACTGTGGAAAAGACACATAAGTTAATGTGGTCTCTCTAGAAGTGTAGGCTTCATATTTTCTCTTTGGAGTAGCTATTTACAATTTACAAAAGAAAAAAAATACTATATTTTACATGAGTGTAAACTTTAGCATTGAATATTAATAACTTCTAATGTTATGTATCTAAGGGCTGTTTGGTTGCTTGCAAATAGGTAGCTCAAGCTGTAAATAACATAACTACACTTGGCCAAAAATTGCTCAGTTGTACGTGTGCAATTTCTAAGGACACGGAAAAAGATTTGGGGGAGATAAAGTAATGAGCTAATCAAGTAAAAGAATGTGATGAGGTGTCAAAGACAGTCACAAAGATAAGCTCAATGATAGTCTGCCTGTTGGATTTGTCGAAATAAGAAAACAGATGGTTTATAGATCTTGAAGACACATAACTGCAAAGGTTTCTACTTTATGTGACATTATCTAACCTCATACAAAGTGTAAGCCCTTAGATTATTCACAAACGATATTGAGGAACCAATGGATTAGCATGGAAATCCCTGAAGTCTTCGTGCACTAAGATATCAATCAATGGCACAACTTTCCATCATTAATTAGATCCGCAAATCTAACTTATTTAAAGCGCGACTGCAAACCAACCACAACAATACTAAAGTCCGACAATAATCAATGACATAGATCCTAAACAGTACTTAATGGAATTATCCATGCACGACAGTTCAATATAGTTCACAAAATGATTGAAATATTATCGCCATAATTCTCCAGGAATTGTATACATAATAGTGTCTCTTTCTTGCTAATTTATAGTCACTAAGTTGAGGGTTCAAATGTTACTTTCTATAAGCAACTTTAATTTGATTTGAAAGGATTTAATGAGAGCTGGAAGACGGTTGTAGTTTTAGGGATCATCTAAGAGACAGTTCGCATTTGCAATATGGTCGGGCATAAAAATTGAGCAATTAGAACAAAAATTTGCAGAGATCAGACTGCAAATGGGAAGATGAAATGAATTGGGAATAATAATAAAAATGGTAGGTAGCCATTAAAGTCTGGTTGGTAAGGAATAGTTAACAATAATACTTACTTTATCCCAAAGCAAACCATGTATTGATGTGTTGTTTATTTTAGGTTCTAACTACAAATAATTTCAATTTTAGCAATAGTAGATGGCAAAAGATTATTTTATACTTCTAAAAGTATAATTATCATATGCAAAGTTAATTATCTTTAAGGACAATCAAAGCATACAATAATTGATTAAGCTTAATTATAAAAATTGCTTTGAATTTTTTGCCTCAACTCATAACAATTATCTCATCTTATTCATATCAGTCAATTTTTCAGCGGGAAGGACTTTTGATTCTTATTAATGTTTTCAGACATGTTAATTAACTTTTGCACAATATGTCATTCCTAACTTTTGCTTAGAGAGACCAGAGTTTCATCTTTTTCAAATTTATAGTATCATATGCCTTGAAAATCGGTAAAAGGTTAATACCTCCTGAGAAATTATTAAATACACCTGATTACGTATTCACATCAAAATTAGAAAATTCATGAACTGATTCTAATTATCTTTGTGGAGGAACCATAATGTGACAGGTAGACAGAAGGATTATACATTTGAGTAAAATCTGGAAAGGTGACAAATGTATATAAAGTCTAAACTCTTCAATATTACAAGAAATAATAACTTAAGTTTCCACATCAATGTTTCATTTAGTGTGATGGTTGTGCAGATTCCATGTTTTAATTTATGAATATGGTTGTGTATGCCAAAACATACGTGTTCACACACTACTGGTTCACTATATTGTGTTTTTTAATTTGTGACATGTCGACAAAAACATCCATGAGGATGATAAATAATTAATTGATGAGATTGGTGAAATCACATTATGGTAATATTGACATGCATGAAAAGAGTAGGAAGCTCACATGATTGGTGAAGGAGTCCATATCTTATTCTTCTTCTGCTGTTCACCTATAGGATAGCATATAACTCGGATAAGTGATGGAGGACGTCGGCTGTTCGCACAAGGATCCTGTTCTTGATCTTGGTGATGCCTAAAAGTCTAGATTGTAGTTGAGGGTCTTTGATCTTCCACTATTAAATCTTAACTATTACAAAACTGGTGTTGACTTGGACTGTTGGAACACTACAATCAAGTTCAAAAAATTCATAAAAGATGGGAGCTTTGGAGAGGTGCATGAAAACATTCAAGGTAAGATACTAAGATATAATAATTTGACTCAAGAAGGCAATTAATACACCAAACAAAACAGCTGTAAGTTCTCTAGCCTCAAATTAATTTTTTATAAGAAAGATCCTAGATGCATAATGGCTTCCGTCGGGTAATTCTCACAGATCAGTTTAATTTGATGAAAATGGCACCTTCAAGAAGATGTGCATGCTTGCAACATTGATAAAAAAAAATTCATGAATTCATGAATTCATATACCTGTCATGTTCAGGTTACTGTCAAGGAATTCTTCGATGAGGTTGAACATAAAACAACTAAAAAATCTTCAAGGATTACTCATCTGGGATCAGCAGAGTCACAGACTATTGATAGTGCACTTAAGGATCAAGTAAAGAGTTAAAAAAACACAATCCTTGCTGGAATCATCTAAACTCTCATTGAGCATACTCTGGTATATAATTCCCAGTTCGAGCCACCTGGTTCATCTGCTAAAAATCAATTTATGACCATTATAGGTTTGAAACTTCAACTCAATCAGAGCTGGAGCCAGTTTAAATTTCTTGAGACACTTTATTGGCCTGTGCAGACATATGTCATGGATGAAGAATCTTTCCATTTCACAGAAATAATGTCGGACCACACAGAATTGACATGATTTAATCTAGTTGATGCACCAAAACTGCGCCCCTCTTTTCCAAAATCCTTGCCACATTAATGGAAGGGGACAACCAACCAAATGCAAACAGGTTGAGTTGTACCCCTTCCCAAATCTCTCCATTGATCACAAAATGCTTTGATTCAGATCAATACCTCCTAAGTGCTGCTGACCAGAGTGATTCCCAACGGCATTAATGCTCCCTTCACAATCCATCAATCCACCAAGTGTATGGCCTCCAATGCGCCACACTGACCGCTGCGCCAAGCAGCCCACGGTGGGGCATAGCCAACGCCGCAACAATGAAGGATCCGCTTCTCAGAACTTTCATCGAACAATTGCACTGCACAGTACAGGACCATTAATGGCGTGTCTATAAATAGCGAAGTAAAAAGTCGGTAGCGAAGCCCCGATCAAGCACGACCATGACCTCCAAGACCTTCAAGAGCCTCCATCTGTTCTACCGGTTCCTGACGAGAAGACTCCGGGCTTTTTACGCGAACCATGGCAAGGCGCAGAGGTACCCTCCGACGGAGAAGCTGCGGGACCAAACCGTAGTGTTCGACGTGGAGGAAGCAGTGCTAAGGGACAGATCCACCTTCCCTTACTTCATGCTGGTGGCGGTGGAGAGCGGGGGGATGCTGAGGGGGATGCTGCTGCTGATCCTGTACCCGGTGATCTGCTGCCTCGGGAAGGAGGCGGCGCTGCAGATGATGGCAATGGTGACGTTCTGCGGTCTGAGGGAGAAGGCGATGAGGGCGGGGAGGGCGGTGCTGCCCAAGTTCTTGATGGAGGACGTCGGGGAGGAGGGGTGGGAGATGGTGAGCAAGGCGAGGAGGCGGGTGGCGGTGAGCTGCATGCCGACGGTGATGGTCGAGCCATTCGCCAAGGAGTATTTGGGGGCGGAGAAGGTGGTGGCGAGGGAGATGACGGTGGTAGCGGGATACTACACCGGATGGATGAAGTCGGCGGAAGAGGAGCTCCCGGTGGCGGCGTTGTTCGAGAACCAAAAGCAGCGGAACGAGGCGGTGGTGGGTTTTGGAGGCAGCGGCAGCTTCCGGATTCATCACGACGTCTTTGCTCATTGCGATGTGAAAATCTGTTTTTGAAAATATATCCTTTTTATTTATTTATTTGCAAAATAAAAAACACCGTCAGGTCAATTAAATTAAAATTTTTTTCTATTTTTTTTTTTTTTTGGTTAAAATCGACAGGAAGTTTATTTCGTGAACACCGCGGAGAAGCGGCGGTGGCGAGCGCTGCCGCTGTGCAAGTACTCGAAGCCGGTGGTGTTCCACGATGGCCGCCTCGCCTTCAAGCCCATCGCCTCATCGGCTGCTGCCATGTTCTTTTGGCTCCCTTTCGCCCTCCCGATCGCGGTCGCCCGCGCCGTCGTCTTCATCCTCCTCCCCTACGCCTTCTCCATCCCTCTCGTCGCCCTCCTCGGCATGCACAATCGGGTCGTCATCTCCTCCTCCTCCGGGCCAATCTCACCGGGCTCCCACGCCCGACTCTTTATTTGTAACCACCGCACCCTCCTCGACCCCCTCTGCATCTCCGCCGCCCTCGGCCGCCCCGTCACCGCCGTCACCTACAGCGTCAGCCGGGTCACCGAGTGGATCTCCCCGATCCGCACCGTCCGCCTCACGCGCAACCGCGACGAGGACCTCCGCCTCATGCGCGACCTCGTCGACCGCGGCGAAACCCTCGTGGTCTGCCCCGAGGGCACCACCTGCCGCGAGCCCTACGTGCTTCGCTTCAGCCCCCTTTTCGCAGAGGTCAACGCCGACGTGGTTCCCGTCGCCATCGAAACTGCCGTCTCCATGTTCTACGGTACCAGCACCAGCGGCCGCCTCAAGAGCCTCGACCCGCTCTACTTCCTCCTGAACCCCATCCCCAGTTACGTCTTCGAGTTCATGGACCGCGTCGTCACCGGAACGATCGCCGGCAAGGAGTGCAGCAGCCGCGACATGGCGAACTATTTGCAGACGGAGATCGGAAGATTGCTAGGGTTTGAGCCCACCGCCTTCACCAGGAAAGATAAGTACCGGATGCTCGCCGGGAACGAAGGCTTCGCTGAAGTGAAAAAATAAGAGTCAAACTTATTATTAGGACCACAAAAAAACCCGGAAATTAATTATTGTGATAAAAACAAAAAGTGTCCATAGCGTATATTATAGAGGTTTGACAAGATTCGAATCTCAGTTATAAAGAAAAATAAATAAATAAATAAAAAATAAATTTAAGAATAGTATTTTTCGATTTATTTGGATAATCGATGAAAAATAGATTTAATTATCACACGTGGCTTTGGCAAATTTTGTTTTTCCAATTAATTACGAAATTTAATATATTTATACATGCACTTTTAATATTTTTTAGAATAATATGTAAAAAATCAGAATTTTTTTTTTATCAAATAGCGTTCTATCTTAATTTTTCAATATCTAAAATATCCTTTTTTTTCGATCAAATTTAAATCATTTATATTGTGCCTTTTTGAGATTGCTTTAATTTAGCTATCTTTCTTAGTTGATCATTCTATTCGGAAGTTTATTTTTTTTAAAAAAAAATATCGGTTTGATTTGGTTTCATTTTAAGTTTTAAAAATTGACTAAATAAAAAATTAAAAATATTTAAATATTTTTATTGAACAAATTAAGTTTTTATTAAAAAGTTTTAATATATTTTTTTATTTTTTTAAAAAAAAATAATTCAGTTAATCAATTTTGTATTGTTCGATTTAAAGCAAAACTTGGAACGGTTTTAAAAAATTTTTGATCAATTCGATTACCAAACTTCAATACCTTTAAATATCTCTTTGTATTACTTCCATCGCTCTCGTCTTTGCTCCTTCTAATCTAAAACTTTCTCACACTTTCGTTAAAAATCGGAAAAAATTAATTTAAAAAATATATTTTTTTTTCTGCATGTATTCGATCCTATAAAAATAAGTCTTCTGAAAAATCTAAATTATTATTTAAATCTTTCTTAAGAATTTCTTCTTGATACGAGTTTATATCGTCAAGTATATTTATTTATTTTTTAATTCTTGAAAAGTCATAGAATATGAAAAAAATCATAGAATTCAAAGTCATAGTATTTGAATATTTAATAAATCAGCGTACGAATATATATTCTTATGGGTATATTGACAAAAATCATAAGTCAAAATGATAGTTGGAACATTGACGTTGTTATACACTGTAGTAAGAGTCCGAAGATTATTAGAGGCATCAAAAATGCTTCTGGTTAAGTTGAACAGGGATTTGAAATAGTAAAAGTAAATCGTAATTGTAAACGGTGATCATAAACCGTAATTATAAATAATGATAATTATTTGATGTTTGAAGTTGGGTTGATTTTGAGGTGTGTTGGTATTGATCCGGTGAAAAATTAGATGTAAAGAAAATATTTTTGAATTTTACTCGTAAATAGTTTTATAATTAAATCGTTGTGATTATGTTCCGGATTTTCATATTGAAAGTCTTCCTTAACGGCACAAGATTTATTATTTTTATTTTTTTGGTAATTTAGGTATTTAATTTTTCGAATCGATTAATCCTGAATATGATCGATCTAGTCTCACGAATTTTTTTCGTCAGTCATCAAAATAAATTAAAAAGTACTAATGGAGATTCATCTTAATGGTCAGTATTCTTAAACCTATTTTTATTAGAGAATTTTTTTTTTAAAATATATCATAATTAAAATTAAAATTTTAAATTTTTTAATTATTTATTAAATGATTTAACTGTTATATTATTATCCTTTATATTGTTATATTAAGGACTTGAGGAGCGTATTTCTTGAAACACAGAAGATGTGCCCACGCTTCACTCAGAGATAGAATAACTTATTTATTATTATTTTTCATTATCACCTTAAAAATTTTGAGCTTTAAATTAAATTCAAATATCATATATATTTTAAAACTTAATTTTTAATTTTAATATTTTCATATTATGAAAATTCAGTTCTTGCATCCTAGTTTAAGACCATAGTCAAGTCGTGAGAGCGCACAATCATTTTGTGACCAACCAGTGATAGCTAGCCAATCGCGATTTCATAGCCATTCATGGTCGCTCGTGGTTAGGCGATCATAATTTTATAGCCGTCTCAAATGACTACGATCGAGTTCATGTGGGAAATGAGATCGATCTGATTGACTACGATCGAGTTCATGTGTAATTATAAAATGATTGAAATTTCATGATATTGAAAAGAAAATTCCATGGCGGTGTTGGTTAAGAATAAAAAATAATAATTAATCAGATATATAATATTAAATTTAAAATGATTGATTTAATTTTATGAAAATTATAAAATACTACTAATATAATTTTAAGATATTTAAATTATAAATTATGTTATGTTTTATAATTTTTAAAAAGGAGGTACGTTTTAATATATATATATATGAATAACAAAGACAGCTTTCTTATTTTCTGCCAAATTATTCGATTTGATGGAGGAGGAGTATTTTAGCAACAAGTGCGCATCTTAATTATTTCTTCCGCTTTGTACTGGTCTTGCTTTACTGGAAAGTGATCCAACGCTTCGCCTCCTTATTCTTCTTCCTCCTCCCCGATCGCGGATCCGGCGATGGCGGATGAAGAGGCGACGGAGGTGAACCCAGCGAAGGGATCGACGTTCTCCCGGCGCTATCACAAGCTCCTTCAGCGGCGGAAGAATCTTCCCGTGTGGGCCTACCGGAGCAAGTTCCTCGACGCACTCGCCAAGCACCAGGTCGTCATCGTCGCCGCCCCGCCAGGATCCGGCAAGTCCACCCAGGTCATCCACCCTCTCTTTTCCTTATAAAAACTAAAAAGGGTATGGTTCGCCAACTTCATGCTCGGGCAGTAATCACATGAGTATACGAAAAATCTTGCTTCGAGCGTTCTAAAGTCGAAGTCCGTCTTTGATCGGTATTAGTAGTGTTGCATGATTAGATGTGAATTAGGAAGATGAAGTTACATATGATTGGATGGATGTAGGGATTAAATTCTTGATTGTTTCTAATGTTTTCTTTGGATTGTCGGGGCGGTAGATTCCACAATTTGTCATTGAGGCAGGATATGCAAAAAAAGGGGAGAAGGTTGTCTGCACTCAACCTCGCCGGCTAGTAGCATCGGCCCTGTCCCGTCGAGTTGCTCAAGAGATGGACGTGAAGTTAGGAGAGGAAGTGGGGTACTCGGTGCTTTTTGAAGACTGCGGTGGACCAATGACCACTTTGAAGTAAGGTTTTGTCTAGGCACTGGTTCATGGATACATTCTCTCTGTTTATGCAACATGGTTCTTGTCTCATTTTGGAGATGTAAATTTGTTTAGGTACTTAACAGATGGTGTGCTTCTAAGAGAGGCAATGTACGATCGAATGCTACAAAGTTACAAAGTGGTAATCCTGGATGAGGTGCACTTGAGGACCCTAGCCACTGATATACTTCTTGCTTACTTCAAGAATTTGTTCAAATCAAAATCCCGAAGCGACCTTAAACTCGTGCTCATGAGTACTCAGATCGAAGCTAAAATGTTTAAAGATTACTTCAAGGGTTCCCGGATTGTACAGCCACTTTCATCGCTTCCTTCTCTACAGATTATTCATTCACAGGTTCCAGTGAGAGACTATGTGGCCGAAGCAGTAGAGATTGTTTCTCGGATTATTATATCTGAACCAACTGGTGACATAATTGTATTCCTTACTGGGAAGGAGGAGATAGAGAGATGCTGCTGGAAAATTGAAAATCTAATCATAGACTTGGGAGACAGAATTGGACCCGTCAGGGTCATTGCTCTTGATTCATTTATGCCTGTTGATATGCAGAAGAAGGTGTTCAAGGCGGCTCCACCTGCGACAAAAAACCTATCGCCGCCAATCGATGGTGTGATCCAACATCCACCAAGCCTTGTTGGAAGGAAAGTTATAGTGTCAATGGAAATTGCAGAGTCTTCATTGTCAATCGATGGCATTGCTTACTCTATTGATTGTGGGTACACCAAGAAAAAGGTTTACAATGCAGATCTTCATGTCGAGTCCTTGCTGATTTTACCCATATCAAAAGCAAGTGCACAAAGAAGGGCAGGATGTGCAAGAAGGTCAGCTGGAGGAAAATGCTTTCGACTTTATTCCAAGAGTTTTTTGGAAAAAAATCAGCCTCATGATTCCCCAGAGATTCTCCGAGCAAACCTTGCTGGCACTATCCTTCAGCTTAGAAAGCTTGGATTTCAGGATTTACTCCAACTTGATTTGATGGACCCTCCTCCTGCTGAAACAGTTCTGCAAGCTGTTGATACCTTGAAATGCTTAGGTGCTTTGGATGATGAGGGTAGTGTGACCAAATTGGGAGAGCTCATGAGTGAGTTTCCTTTGGATCCTCAAATGTCGAAGATGCTCATTGAAAGTCCAAAGTTTTGCTGCTCTAATGAGATTCTTTCGATTGCTGCTATGCTGTCAGGTGCAAAACAAATCCCACTGTGCTTTTCCTTAAATCTCTTATGCTGTTTTCTTTAGTGTTGAGAGACAGAATTTAGGTAAATTCTATTTATCATTTCAGTTCAGATTTTTCATATGCCGTGTGTAATTTATGTTACTTTGAAATGTGATTGAAATGATGTTGCTTATTTCATTTACAATTTTAGACGGTGTAAAATTTATGAAATATCATAACATTGTATCTTATAAAGAATAATTACATGTATTTATAGACTCAACATAAAATCCTTTAAGATGGCTAATTTTCTCTAAATTACTAATAATATCTTAACATAGGCATAAGGCTAGGTGGGTTCTAGACTAGATTATACTCTTCTTTTTTTTTTATCTAACACTCTTTCTTAAGCTACAATATACCATCTATGTCTAGCTTGTTACATAAATTAGAAAAATTCTTAATGAAAACATGATTCTTGAAAGTTCATCAATGATAAGACTAGGTGAGCAGTAGTGAAAAACACTTTAGATGATTTGATGTTGGTCGTTTCTCCGATCAAATATTGACGAAAAGGTGGTAGCTTGAGACATTTTAGACGACTTGATATGTGAATATGTGATGGAATTTAGAACATGAGAGCAATTGAAGCAAAAAGAGAGATTGAGAAGGAGACATGACCTCTATCATCATCGTTACCATGCAATATAGCTTCTAGTATCAGCCATGGCTTTTAGGGTTATGTACTGCATGGTGCCTACACTCACAACTGGAAATGGGAAAAGAAAAAGAGAAAGAAACAAATGTGTGATAAATGGTAGGTTGGCAACATAGGCATAAGATTAGGTACATTTAGACTATGCAGTTTAACATAGGGAAAAGAGGTTCACCTCGACTTAAAGTTTAATCTGTATCTATCAACAGTTTTTCCTATCCAAAATTGTCAAATAGATTTACTGTATATTCGATAAATGAAATCCAAAAATGACATCTTGTTTGCTCAAACTTTCAACTCTTCCTGTTGAAGCAAAAGCCAGCCACCGTGCAACAAACCTAGGAAGTCTTCTAATTTCACTGCAGATTTGTTGTTTGAAGTGGTGATATTGTTTAAAATGCTAGAACTAAAATTTTACTTTCCTATTCTTTCTTGAAATTTCATATCAGTATCGAATTGCTTCCTGCGACCCATCGAATGCCAGGAGGCTGCTGATAAAGCTAAGGCAACATTCATGCATATGAATGGCGATCACCTTAGTCTTCTCAATGTTTACAATGCATACAAACTAAACAGTAAGTTGTATTTT
This sequence comes from Hedychium gardnerianum, assembly GCA_038050645.1. NCBI lineage: Eukaryota > Viridiplantae > Streptophyta > Magnoliopsida > Zingiberales > Zingiberaceae > Hedychium > Hedychium gardnerianum. Next base: position 13,798,602 of record JBBUKS010000008.1, read on the forward strand.
TCAATTATATTTACAATGAAGCAGAATTTTAATTTTCCAAATATATGTTTATACCTGTGTGCACATTATAATATACAAAGCATAATTTGCAGATGGAGATTCTGCATGGTGTAAAAGTAAGTTTATCAGTCAGGCAGTGCTCAAAGCTGCTGACAATGTCAGGAATCAACTCAAGTTGATCATGGATAAGCTTAACCTTACTCAGTGCAGCCCAAATTTGAACAGCTCCAACATTTACAACGACATTGGAAGGGCATTGCTAGCAGGTTATTTCATGCAGGTCGCGAAGCTCGACCATTCAGACAGCTATGTAACAGTAAAAGGACACCATGTATGCATTATCCATTCTGCTTTATACTTGTGTTATCGTCAACATCCATGAATTGTTGCTTGTCCTCTTTTTTTGTACAGGTAGTTGACCTCCATCCTACAACTTGTTTGTCGTCAAGGCCAGCATTTGTCATTTATCACGACTTTGTCTTCGCAAGCAAGACTTTCATTCGGATAGTCACAGATTTTCCTCAGGAATGGTGAGTTATTCCAATCAGAAAATTATTAGATCACATACAAAAGGAAAGAAAAAGGAAAAGAAACTAGAAAAAAAAATGGACTTCCAAGGTTACTTCGTAAAAAACTGAGGGTGGTAATAGTGCATTGATGTTAAGAACTGAAGGGTACGACCTCAAAAGTAATTTGTCTCCTCACAGTTTCTTTTCTAGATCTTTCTTTACTGTGGATTCAGTGTGAATCGCAAGTAATTGTAAGTTCATCGATAGTTTTGTTCATCTTCAGTTCTTTAGCCACATCTTGTTTCACTGAGATTTAAGTTTCCTGATGATCCATATGTTTTCAGTTACTGTTTGTTCGAGTCGTCAACTAATTCCCCTGCAATGTTGTTTTAGGTTGGTCGAGTTTGCTCCACATTGCTAAAAATGTCAGCCTGGGCCGCCTGCTGAGTTCTAGCTCATCAGCGTTTTAGTTGCAGTGTTTTGTGAAGGGACGTTCATAATCATGTCAGTAAGTACTTTTACTTGCAAAATACAAGCCGATAATGACCAATTATGAGCTGAAAAACTAAAGCGTAGCGAGGCATCAATGACTAATGAGATAAGTTGAAGGAATAAACTGCAGAGAGAATTTGTTGTATTATTTTGTTTTAAAAAAAATTAATTAATTACTTTTATTAAAAGGTCTAGTATATTATTTGTACGTCATAATAATTTTCATATAGGGATATATTTTACATTTTAAATTGCCTATTTATTCTAAAAATCAACAATTGTTTTTTTTTCTTCTGTTCTAAAAGTTCCTCTGGTGTTAATACACTATTTTATTATTGTAAAATATAATATTCTTTATTCTATGTAGATCTAAACCTGTGATTTAGTAAGAAATTCTTCAAATTTAATGAGCTTATCATAACGAAGCTGTTTTTGAAATAATAATTGTCACTAAATATTCCATTAGCACCTTAAATCTGATGACAATTATATTTTCTTTATTACACTCTGTACACTAAACAAAACACAACAAATATTCGACTTCACTGTCAAGTTCCTGCTTAGAACTCAAATGCCTATATTTTCTGCAGACGAATGAAACCACATTAAGATTACCGAATAGAGAGAGATTTATCTATTTAGATTAGAAGTATGTGCATGGTGTACCTGTTTATTTATAAGATTGAGTAAAACCAACGACAAAGCATATAAGGTGACAGAGATGATGACTCCCGAAATCAAGTTGAAGAGCAACTGCTTGTTGTCCCCGGTCGGTATCATTGCCGGCTTCAGCTTGTTTGTCAGAACAAATATTCGATGCACGACCTATATAAGGAATTCAAAGACAAGTTAGTACTCCATTTTGATCGACATGCCATGCACCAACCTCTAGTTTCAGGTTCAATGTTTGTGTACAGTGACAAATATGATGGTGTTGAGCATAAAGTTCAGCATCGGGTAGTTGGGAATGATCGACAGTAGCTTTCGAGGTTGTGCATCTGGTTTCCCTGATCTGCATTTGTCACAAAGAGGATCCAGGAAGCTTTGGGGTCAAATGTGCAGGTGCACTTTTTTGAACTCAAAGGAACGTATAGGAACTCGTACCTTAGCCATATATGAAACTGTGCTATGTAGCTCTCCAGTGTCATCTTTCCGAGCCACCTTATTGTAACAAGACATTCAGCTATCTCATCTCCAATATAATCAACCAAGAGTTGCAATGCTTGTGAAAGAATGAGAGTAATACCCGAAGAGGGTGAGGGTATAGCTTCGGAATTCCTGAGTGATGTTCCGCAAGCAGATACATACTCTGATTTCCCAGTAGTTGCAGAATGAGATGTATCAGCACTAATTGCAACGCAAAGATAGTAAAAAAAATTGAATGTGATAGAGAATACGACACGTGATCGGTATCCATGATGTATATGGATGGTATCTGTTGTAGGTATAC
>JBBUKS010000008.1:13801152-13830370 GCA_038050645.1 Hedychium gardnerianum
TAACTAGTCCGAACAATGATCAATACATGAAAAAGGACAAAAACCTCTACGACTTAACACTTACACTTACATTCAAGGAAAAACTTGTGGTCTATCCAATTTATAGTTAAGAGTCCATTGTGAGTATTCCTTTGTAATGAGTAAGTTTTGTTCAGAAAAATAAACTTCTATGCTTAATTTTTTTTAAAAATATATATATTGAAAATTTATGTATCATATTTTGTAAAACAAAACATAGAAAGCTAAATTTTACTTCAGATACAAGTTCTGATCAAAATAACACTGCAAGTAATGCAGACATGCCAATATATCATATCATCCTTCTACTACTCGACACAATTCAACAACAATCCATATGTAGATGAAACAACACTTGTTTGAAGTGACATCTGAACTCACAAATCTATTATTTGAGGTGCACTCGACACCCACCTGATTCAAACCCTAAACATGTTCCAAGAACAAGGAGTAGAAGCTACTTCTTGTCTCTTCTTCCAATCCAAGCCTTAAAATCCTGTCTATGGCATTATCTGGCACCCATAGACTAGTTGGTGTGCAAAAATGACAAACTAGTTCAAGAACAGAGGAAAAAATTGACCATTTTTATGCCTAATTTAAAGGTCTTGTTTGGAATGAATCAAAACAATCATGATATGGACTTTTAGTCAAAAAAGCTACAGATTCTGATTTTACTGGACCATGTTTTTGTTGAAATCATGTTCTTGTAGAAATCATCTGCACAAATTTGTCTTTTTGGCCAAATACTAAGCATGCATGAATTCAGGTGGTGTTAGATGAATTCAGACACAATTTTGAAGGTGGAGTTAGGTCTGGTGGGGTGGTTGGGTGATGAAGAAAGGGTAAAAGGATGTTAGCACATTGCAATCAGTGATCATTTTTTCACTCTCACCTCTTTAATTTGTCTCTTAATATACAGAGAGAGCAGGACAAGTAGCTGCATTCTTTTCTAGCTTCAGCCTTCAGTTAATCAATGATGCCCAATCCATCAGCCTTCACCAACCTCTCTCTCCTCTCTCACTTCGCAGACAGGGATTGTGCCACCCATATCTCTCTTCCATGCAGGTACTCTTCACCCCCCCTGCGAACTGTCAGAAATGGAAATGAACTTGTTTGGCTACATGCATGCAATCTTTCTTTACTGGAGCTTGGTCAAAGCCAAGCATGTGAATGAACAGTCATGGTTCATAGAATTTAGTAGCTTCTGTCCAAGATTTCTGTAGGCCATGGATCGAGTAGAGGAATCATAGGTTAAACTTGATAAGTTGCATGAAATCCAAAGTTTTATATTTTTGTCTTCTTTGTTCTTCAGCAGCTACAATTTTGAGGCAGCAGTGGTTGATCCAAGCAAAGTAATGAAGCAGGAGCTCCAAAGCAGAGCCAGAGTGGTCTCAAGATCAATGAAGGATTCTCCAAGAACAGAGGCTGATAAAGGGTCCTCTCCCATGCTGAAGCCTAGGCCAAAACCTACTGATGTGTACACAAACAACAGCAGCACCAGCTTGAACTCGGCCAAAAGATCTCTCCACTTCAACAAGCTGAGGCCAAGCACTAACAAGGCCAAGGAGTTGGAGAGTAGACTTGATGAGAGTGAGAGAATGGTGGTGGAGCTGCACAAGGAAGTGGCAGGGTTGAAAGCTGAGGTTGACAAGTTGAAGGTGAGGAATGTAGAGTTGGAGTCAGAAAACAAAAGGCTGAACCAACGTCTTGTTGCAGCAGAAGCAAAGAATGTCAATAAGGTTTGCTTCCTCTTTCTGCATGCCAAGTTATAGATCATGCTTTTTTTTTGTGTTTGATAGAATGAGACAAAGAGATCTTAGCTCACTGTGTCAAGCTTCTCTTTATCATCTCTTTCGTTTGTGTAGTCAATGGTAGAAATTAAACCAAATGATTTGGTTCAGGTTGAATTGGATGGCAAGTCTAAGTTTAGAGAAGTGTTGGAGCTTGTTCAGCAAAACTCAAAGAATGCCATAGAATTGGAGATTCATGGAAGCAATACTTGCAAGAACCATTCTTTGGCACAAGTTCAACCAAAATTTGTGAACAAGATGTCGATTCCACCTTCATCGACTTCTAAAGCTCTTCCGCCGCCGCCGCCGCCGCCACCTCCTCCTCCACCTCACAATGATTTAGGAAGAACTTTGGCGAGTAAGCCTTCTGCTCTAGTTCAACTATACAATTCACTAACTAAGCGAGATGGAAAGCAAGGCTCCCTGAGCAATGGGTGTTCCTCTAGTCTATCTAGCAATGCACACAGTGGCATTGTCGGAGAACTTCAACATCGATCGACTCATCTGTTAGCGGTATCTCCTATCGTTTGTGTTTGATTCACCAATCTTTTGTTTTGATACTTCATAGTGAAATATCTTCTTGTACAGATTAAGGCAGATGTTGAAACAAAAGGGCAGCTCATCAAACACCTTATAGAGAAGGTGCAATCCTCATCTTTCTCTAATATGGAAGATGTTCTAAGTTTTGTTGATTGGCTCGATGGACAACTCTCCACATTGGTAAATCTTGTAATGGAGTTATTGTAGTCAGAATCGAAGCATTCGATTAAAAACAAAAATGTCGTTTCTCACAATATGATCTCTTGAATAGGCTGATGAGAGAGCTGTGTTGAAGCACTTCGACTGGCCTGAAAAGAAGGCTGACGCACTGCGTGAAGCGGCAGTTGAATTCCGCGACCTAAAGCAACTCGAAGCTCAAGTTTCATCTTTGAAGGATGATCCCTCTTTGCCATGCGAGACAACCCTGAAAAAGATCTCAAACTTACTAGATAAGTGAGTACTATCTGATCACCATCAATTGTTGTATCACACAAAATTTGTGCTTGTTTATACTAATAATGGTACAAGATTGGAGCGAGGTGTCGATCGAGTGATCAAGTTGAGGAATTCGAATATGGTGTTATATAGGGAATGCAAAATCCCAACTGATTGGCTGTTAGATTCTGGAGTGGTTTGCAAGGTATGGTTCTATCTTTATCAGTTTGATCGATGAACAGATGAAATGCAAATCAACTCAATAGAAACTGCAACTTTCAATTGCGCAGATGAAGCAGCTGTCTCTGAAGCTTGCAAGGTGCTACCTGAGAAGAGTATCGATAGAGCTCGAATCATTTCGGGAATCTGCACAAGAGGCACTTCTCTTTCAGGGGGTGAGGTTTGCTTATAGAGCACACCAGGCAAGTTCATATCTGATCTTAAGGCCTCGGCTTCGATCACTCCTCTTATGAGCAAACATAACGCAGTTCATGTTATTTTATCACAGTTTGCAGGAGGACTCGACTCGGAGCTGATGATCACCATTGAGGAATTGAAGAAGAAGGTTGAATTGCAAGGTACAACAAAGTAGAACTTCTTCATGGAATGAGACTCATTTTATGTAATCAGATTTTGAGAAAGGGATCAAGGTTTTGCAAGAAGGATAGTTATGAAGATTGATGACTACAACTAGGTTCAGAATTGGATGAAAAGAGAATAAAATTTCAAATGATTACAAAATATGATTTTGCAATAAAAAAAAATGAAAATGAAACATGAGGCAAACAAGAGAAAAAGATGCACATTTTTACATGCCTCGATAAGATTTTGATGCCCATTATCATCGATAAATGCTATGAAAGCCTACACGAATGATATGCAATTGAGGTTCTATAAATTTCCTCTGAAATATATGAGATTGCCCTATGATTTGCAACGTAGAAGAAGAGTCTGAATCCACTTTTCGGAGTTTATTCCTGAAGAAACTAGTTACAACTTTTAACATAAATACAACACCACCTTTGGAAAGGAAACTTGATGAACTGAAAACACCAACGAAAATGCATAAACATGAATAGTAATTGCTTGTGAAATTAGTATAATCAGTATTCACAGCAGCAGGTTACAATGTTTGTTCATCATTTTGCATATAGAAGACCTTTCAGAAACAATGCAGCAGAGAGAACTAATACATTTGAAATTTTTGCTTGGTTTTCTCAAATACTTGTTCAGCAATGATGGCTCCGTTGCCATCGGCGCGCTTGATCTCTAGATGAGCCTTCTGGTAGAATCCAGTGCCTCTCAGAGCATCAGCGATGAAATCGTCAAATCCAATAGCTATGGCAGCCTCTGCCTTTGCTCCATACACCAGCCTCTGCAATTGGAGTTCAAGCGAAACCAGATGAACATAGTCTAGAGGATAGATAAGCTTGAAGGGAAGTAGAGAAGCAACAAGTACCTTGAGTCTTGAAAGGTGAATTGCGCCAAAGCACATCGGACAAGGCTCGCAGGAGGCATAGATCTCACAATCTGAAAGTTCGATCTTCCCGAGTTTCTTGCAGGCCTGCAACAATAAAAGAAGTGCTGCATAACATGCTTACTCAAAGAGCCAATTACATAAACCTAAACTCGAGTAGCTTTCAATGACAACAAGTAGCTAATTTTATCTCTGAATTAAGATCAAACTGTGATGGATGCATGCAGTAGGATTTGTACAAGAATACTACATGTAATCACCATCAAAAAAATGATATCGATGATCCAGGAAAGGCACCATGCCTCCGACTACTTATACAGACTCTGAATGATGCCGAAAATTTCACAGAAAGACTGAATTGATTTTACAATCTAGTGAGTCAGAATAGCATACCGTTTGCCGTTTTATATTGTTTCACCAAGACAAATTAATGGTGCATGATTATATAGAAGAATTCACTATGATGGATAACATAACAATTTAAGTGGAACCTATCGGTTTCCCTATCAGTTTCTTGTATTATGAATTATACGCAAAATACTGAATCGATCTTACACACTTGAATATGTGAAGAAACTTTGCTAAGGATTCAAGAATCTTGTGAAGAAAGTAAACAATTTAAGCCATCTAAACACCTTTACCTCCCTTATCGCCGTCATCTCAGCATGAGCAGTAGGATCTGAATGGTTCAGCACCATGTTATGACAACTAACGACGACTTCATCGTTACGAACAACAACTGCACCAAATGGCCCCCCATCACCACATTCGATCCCGTGGTATGCCTCCCCAACAGCTTTTGATAAAAATTTATGGTCTCTATCTTGAACAGCTACTCAAAACCATAGAATGTTGCACGAAAAAGAAGTGGAATGAGAACAGAAAGAGTTGAGACAACAAAACTGAAAAAGAAAGTGAAAGTAGAGCTCTTTCAAGGATCATCTTTCCTTGCACTCCACACCACAAATTCTACAACCAACAGATGATGCGATCGACATATGTGGAATGCTGCTCAATTACCTTCATGGTGACCTGCAAATGCAGAAGCCACAGAGATGGTCCCGTCCTTCGATTCTACCACTGCAACAACAATAATTCAGAAAGATAGTAAGCAACAACTGATGAGTGCCATGTGAAACATAATCGAGCAAAAGGTCTGCGGTGGAGTGACACGATTTCTATGAATAATCAAATTGAATTCCTAATAAGTTTAAACAAGGTAAATCAACCAAAAGATAGCAGAAAGATAAAATTTTGATCGTTAGAAACTTCCATAATGTAGGTTATACTGGAAAAGAGAAATCTCAGAGTGAAGAATTTAGGGGGGAAAGCTAAACAGTCAATTGGGGAGGAAGAAGCTCACAAATGATGAAGAAAAAGGTTTCGAAATAAACCCTAGAAAATTCAACTACCCCTAACCCAATTTCACCATGGATGCTGATGATACCAGGAACCCTAACGCAAAAGCACCGGACTAATTTTCAAGGAGAAATTGTTGAAAAGGACGACAGGATACAGAATCAGAGGCATTTCGCACAAATGTTACGACATCAACCGATAAAATTGACAGGCGATCCAAATCGATAAAGACAAAACGTCGAGATCGACACTTTCCGCATAAAGGCGGCGATTTGATGGGAAGATCCCGCAGCGGGATCTCCAAGAAGGCAACTTGCAAGACGCAGATCGTAAAAAGGGAAGAAAGACGAAAGGAAAAGCAACGAGACTGCGAACCGTACCTTGCGCCTCTTCCATAGAAACTGGAATCGGAGAAGGAGCCTCTCCGACGCAAATCCGTAAAAACCGAGATGGCTTAATGGCGATCGCTCGGCGGACGTATATATAAACTGACGGATAGATTGACCACGAACAAGCAAACGAGAAGGACGCCAAGAAGCAAAATCTAGCAAGAAAGGGCAATGGAGCGCAGAAAAGGAAGAGGAAGAGATGTGCAAGGTGTTACTTCTGGTTCCAACCACCACAGATGCCCATTTCCTTCTTCCTTCCTCCTTTTTATAGTGTATTTTTGTTTTATTTTCTTGTTTTGTTATAGTACGATTGTCATTTGTGAAGGTCGTTTTCTTTGCCTTTTAAAATGGATTTATTGAAAAGATTGAATCTTTGAAACACGAGAGTTGACTTATAACGTTGACTCAAGAAAACTTTAACAATTGAAAAAGGAAACATAAACATGAAGAAACATGAAGAAGATCGACAAAGCAAACTGTTGAGTCACCAGATTCCAGATTCTGATCTATTAGATCATAGTTGATTAATCCCTGTTGAAATTGTATGAATTTGGATTAAGAGAACAAGGAGTCACTCCACCGGAAAGGATCGATATTGGCGCCGGAGAATTGGTCGATATTGTGCAAGTTGCCGCCGGCGGCGTGACTGTTGAGCACGGGCGCTGGAGCGTGAACTGGCGGGCTCGTGATCGTGCTCGAGAATGGCGGCGGCCAGTTTATATTCTGCTGCAGAGGTATAGCAGCCGACGGAGGAGGTGGTGGTGGTGCAGAGACCACGGCCAGTTGCATGGCAAGCTCCTGCCGCCTCGCGGCGATCTCCTGGAGCTTGTTGTCGACGAGCAGCGAGAGCGAGTAGGCGTTCTCGATGCTGACGTCGTGGAGACTCCGGCCGGAGAGTCCCTCGTAGAGGAGCGCCGACATCTCGAGCTCGTGGTTGGCCAGCTGCTGGCGGCGGAGCTGGTCGCGCATCTTCGCCACGCGCTGCCGGAGGAACGCCTCCTGGCTGGTCATCTTCCGCAGCCGCTCGACCTCCGGCAAATCGCGAAAGCGCTGGAGCGACAGCGCCGCCTCGCGCCGCGACGGCCACGCCGCCGGGTGCAGAGGATCCTGCGGATCGTATACCACCGCAGCCGCCTCCACGCCGCAGAGCACCGTCAGCTCCCGCACCTTCTTCATCAGGCCCTTGAGTCTCTTCCTGAGCGTCGTACGGCGGGATCCGGCGTTGGCGATCCTCACCAACTTCACTTTGCACCTCGCCATGGCCGAACAAAAAACAGAGTACTCTGTTTCTCCTCCCCTCCCTCTCCCTTAAATAGTCGAAATTCTGCAACATATTTGTTTAGATTTGATTGAATTAATGGGGAAAAGAGAAAAATTCATGCACATTAAGAATCAATTACTTTTTTTGGATTTTTTTTTCTTCATTTTTTTCATTTTATTTATATCACAACTCACAAGGGGGCATGATTTTTGCATGGCAACAAATATTAGAATATTTGGCAATAATGTTTTATTAATTACATCAATTTTATATTTGAAATGAAAAAAAAAAGGCATGCATTAAGTTGTAGGACTTTTTTTTTTATATTTAGTCAGTAAAAATATTATAAATAATATATAAGAAATAGTTTTTATAATAAAAAAATAAAATAAATATTCTATTTCTTATCTTTTATAATGTATAAGAAATAGTTTTTAATTATCTTAAGGCCCAATAACTGAATTGGGCCTGTAGATCGAGCCCAGTACACAATGTCGATGCCTTTGTCCACAATGCTGCTCCCCTCCCTCGGTCTGCAGCTGCAAGGGAGAGCCTCTCTCGCTCCTTAATCTCGTCTCTGCTTCGGCGATTTCAAGGTCATTCGCTGTGTTTCCAAGGTATTGTTCATAGATGGCATGGCAAGAATTAGCTTTCGATGATTAAACAATGAAAACGTCACCTTTTAGTGTGATTTCACTTATTTAGTGTTATAAAATGTTGTGAATTATGATGATGCACGGGTGTTTGATCGCAATCGGACGGATATTGTATAGAATGGCTCTTATTTTTGAGCTTTTCCAAGGTCAGTGATGCAAGAACCAGTGTCATTGTAATATTGGCGAATTTGGTAGCTGAAACTCTATTGAAACTTGGTTTCTGGATTATGTTATTGGTACTTAGACTGGTAAAAGAAGTATTTTTGACTGTGTGAAGTTCCTCTTCATATTGACATTTCAGGTTTATCATCACAATTCTTAGAGGTTTATTAAGGTTTTAGCAGTTGCCGAAGAATGCCTAAGGAGGGTTAATCTTTCATGGTGATGTTGGGCCCTTGGTAACCTTGTATGCCTCACATGGGCAGGGATCAAAGCACGATTTAATTGACCAATGCGAGGTGAATTGTAACTTCCAGCTCTTGATGTTTATTCTAACAAAAGATCTCTAGCTCTCACCTTTTTTCTAAGCTGTTAATTGTCCCTATATCAAACTGATATCAGTTGTGATGATGTCGAGAAGCTAAATTGGGAGGTTACGGTCAAATAGTTCTTCTCATCTTTTAGGTGTTGTCTTCATATATTTTCATAATGTGAATGTCTAGGCAATAGGAATTAGGGTGCTGAAACATCCTAATCTATTATCATGGCACATTCAGTTTCTTTTCCTTTCTCAGCTGAAATCAGGTTATTGGCCTATTTGGTTTCATTTAACTTCTTACTTAGATACTTAAATATTCTCACGTTGCAACTTTTCCATTTTCATCTTAAATGTTTTTAGAATACGACTTGAATTTTTCTTGTATAAACATTTATTGCCTGATATTTTGTACTAATTTTCTGCTCTGTCCTATATTTCCTCCTATGTATTTGTTACTAGTTACATTGAGTTTCAAGGGTAAATAAGATTATCTGATTACAAATTTGAATATTTTTGCATAAGTAAACAAACTACCAATACCTCATCCATGGTTTATTGCATAAGATTATCTGTTTTCATATTCTCGTTGAATTACTCATCCCAAGCATTCTGGATTTTAAAGTTCTTTATGTACAATTTGTATGCAGCATAAAAAAGCCTTTGATTTTGTTAAAATACTTTCTTGTAGATAATCCATTGGCAAACTGGTTAATTATCTGTTGATCTGTCTCACTCGCTAAGTTTCTTATAGATATGAAAAGAATGTTTAGATGATGTTATCACTTTGTGTCATATTGTGCTGTGTAGCCACATGATTGACCTCTCCTTTGTTTTCATTCATAACAATAGTACTGGCAACTGGGGTTTGCTGGATAATAGCATTGATATCGATCAGTTCAGAGTATTTGTCAGTCCCATATAACCTATCTTTCTTTTCTATGCATACTTGCTGATGATACATTGCTAAATGAAAAGCAGTTCTTAAATTTGTCTCAGCAACAATGAATTTGCCCGGTCGATATTCATGATACCAAACTTTGTTTTCACTGGTGGACCAAAGCATTTCCTTATGCATTTCCGTCTACTTAAAGCTAACATTGAAAAGTCGATTGAGAGCTTATTAACGCAAGCTTCCATGTTTTAGGTACATGAATGTACAGATATAACTGAAACTTGATGTTTTTTTTTTTAAAAGAAAAAAATATTTTTGTACTATTTCTTTAAATTGGATAGATAGTAAAGAACTTAGATGCCACAGTAATATGCAATGGAATCTAGGTTTACTGAATTGCCAAATATTTCCATCTCTGTCAATCGACCTCCTCTATCCTGTTCATGCAATCCCAACAAAAAATGCTGACACTTCACCTTCGAGATAGATATTTAAGTAAATCATTCAGTACTACTGCAATGATGGCATACTCTTCGGTGGTCCTAAATTTCTATTTGCCACCGGCGAGCACTACTATTGAATTATATGAACAATTCACGTCCCGATTCCTGAATAACACTGTCCAAAATATGCGGTGAAAGGTACTTCCTTTCATTATTTCCTTCAGCTGTTGTTTGAAGTTGCTCGGTCCTATTCATGAAGTTTCATCTTCTGAAAGTTCACTTTCTAGTTAAGACAGTGGGGACAATTTTGTATCATTCTAGTTCATGCATGGACTTGCGACTCATTCATACATCAACTAGTTCATATTTCTTTTGCAAGATTTCAACTGCTTGGACTTCTGCTTTGAGTGCTGTTCATGTCATTTATACTTTTGGCTCCCAAAAAAAACTTTTAGATTGTCTTCTTTGTCAGAAAACTTTTCGATTGCCTTCTTTCCTAAAGGAAATTTTTTTTTGGGTTGTCTTGGTAGTGATGAGTGGTTCTGCTGGCATTTTAAGGGCCTACAAGCACCACCATGATGCTGGAAGATTCAGCACTATGCAGTGATCATTAATTATCTATCTTTATGACTATTTGCTGGTCCATTGATTGGATCGATTCCTTCTGTGTTACAACATGCAAACAGTGAGCTAGAGATTTCGTATTCTCGTAGAACTCCTTGCTTACAGAGGTCGTCGACCATGTACATTGTTAGATATCCAATCCAGGTCACAACCTAGTGTAATGCCACTTAATAGAATACTCTTGCCGACAAATCATTCTTTATGAATGCAATGAAAAAGTTTATTGTGTTTGCTTATGAAGAGATTAAAAACCCTCATCTTGTGAAACTTATTGTGTCAAAATCTTTGTTTCCAATTTTAATCGCTGGCTTCCTTTCTCTACCGTTAATCTCTATGATTCCATTAGATATTTTCTTAGTGGAGAAGTGACACACACATCAAACATTATATGAAAAAGCTAATCTGCCTTCAAATCGAAACACGTTTAAGTGTTGGTAGAGGTACCAGTGCCACTTTGATTTAAACTAAAGAGGATACGCGATTACTTAGGTGGTGTTGTGGGGGACAGTGGCCTTGTCAATCCTACTAGGATAATGCAACTAGTGGATGTATCATTGTAATCTTTCTTATGACTCTGTTGTTGCCTTTTGCTTACTAAGGTCAATTGCCATCATTTCTTGGCCCCCTCCTCTCACTCATTCCTTTCATGAATGAAAAGCCATAGCACTTTGCAAACCGACTAAATCGGCTCAGCACACACTTTGAATTTTTCATGAAGTAAAGCTTACTAATGCCTATGGTTTAATTTGTGTAGGATCATCCTATTCAGCTCCTGCTGCTCCACAGAAAGTAGAGTACAATATTTTTAATTGTTACAGTATTAGATTTGTTTGGTCTGATCCTTGAGAGTTTGCTTCAGACTTGAGACAGTAGAAGACATAACCTTGGACCAGTGGAGCCCTTCATTTTAATGCTTCAAACCAATCACAATAATTAAGCTCTTAGAGGAGCATCGGTTAGTTATCCTCTGATGATAGAAGCGAGTTTACAGAATTTTGGCAAACACCACTACTCATAATTCAAATGTTCAAGTGAACAATCATAGAGATAGACGACCTTTTTTCTTGGTTCGTCTACTGGATAAATTTGGAGCATATTTACATGCTGACCTCTAGAATATTCATCAATATTTTACTACTGTACCACATCTAGATATCCAAGCTTTGCTTGACTAATCTTGGAGGTAGACACGGCTTCTGACTTGATTCGTCTACTAGATAAATTCGGAGCACAATTTATACACACTTAAAAGCATACTTTTAAAATATTCATCCATATTAAGATTCAAATTATGATCCTCTTATTTGTACCGCTAAGTGTTTTACTACTGCACCACACCTGTGTGTGTGGGGTAGCAAACTCCGCTCCTCTTGATTAGCGAGGGGTCTCGACCGTCGGACCACATTGTACGACGTTTGCGGTGCTGCTCGATCAAGCAGTCTCAAAAGTCATTTAAGAATCCCGACAGATGTGCAGAGCTGGATCCCCTAAACTTTAGGGCCCTCCTGTTTCATTTCTCAATCTCTCAATCTCTAGGAAACGTCCATTGGGAATGAATGGAACTCTCCTTTTGTCACCATCCCCCCCCCTCAGCGAGTACTCCCTCAATAGTCTTCTAGTGTGGAATGTGGACCACCTTCTTGACCTGGTTCTTTGTCCTTGTGGATTGCCTTTCCTCCCTCGAGGACAAGAAGGGATAAGGCCTGGGGCTCACGGCATTCTCTAATGGTCACAAGAAGAGGAGGACCAGATGAGGTTTGACACATTGCTGCAACCTCGCTATCTTCCAGCTGTACCCAAACACTAGTGTTTCACATCACTCCTTTTCCTTTCTTTCTTTCTTTCTTTTTTTCTTCTTTTTTTTTTCTTTTATGCATCGTCGTCGTCTTCGTAGTCGAGTTGTGTTTGTTCCAAGAGTCAGCTATAAACTTTATGAGAAATATGATTAAAATTCTCAATCTTTTTCATCTAAATTTGAGGGGGATGTCCTTGTAATTGACAGCTGCATGAAGATTCTTCTCCATTCAGGAGTGGTTTTTGCACCTCATCATCATCATTTTTCTAATTGTATTTGTCCTGAAAGTTACTGATAACTTTATAGCAAATATTATTAAGATCTTATAGATTTAGATACCTAACGCAACTTTCAATCTTTTCCAATTAGATTCGAGGCCGACACCTATTTCTAGCTTCTCTTTTTTTTTCAAGCAATTGTCATCCAACCATGTTTGTAGCTTAAATTTAAGCTCATTCGGCAATTAATGCAACTCTCAATCTTTTTCATCTGCTAGCCTTGTTTTTTACAGTACTGTCTACTTGGTCATATCCTTTTCTTCTCCTAATAATTGATAGCTGTATGCAGATTCCTGTCCAGTTACTGATCTTTCAGGTCCAGAAGAAAGTTGGAGTGCAGTTTTTCG
The DNA here is from genome assembly GCA_038050645.1 of Hedychium gardnerianum. NCBI lineage: Eukaryota > Viridiplantae > Streptophyta > Magnoliopsida > Zingiberales > Zingiberaceae > Hedychium > Hedychium gardnerianum. The sequence goes on from JBBUKS010000008.1 coordinate 13,813,935, forward strand.
GCGCCATCATCATCGTCGTCATCATTGTCATCAAACTATCTTTCAACTATAACTGAAATTCAAGCGGTTTGATTCAGACATTCTCGTTTTAATCTTTGTTTCTACTCCATACATTCATAGTTTTTTTAGTTTAATCCTTGTCTTCTTCCCATAATTGATGGTCGCAGGTAGATTCATCTACAAATATCTTTTTTCTTTCTTTATTTAATTTTTTTATAGATTAACACAATGATAAAAATACTGTAATAGTCTTTTTAAAATCTGATAAGACGGCGTACAATACATATTTCATTTTAGATACAGAATACTTTTTTATTATTATTATTATTATTTTAAGACATGAAAAATGAAAAGAGAGGTAGAAGTATAAAACTAGATGCCATTTCAATTTTGGTTGTCCACGTCCATGCACAGATAATATTTGCCTTCAAAAGAGATTACAAGCCGACAAAAATCATCGTGAAATTGATGATGAAGAAGATGACGATGATATAATTTATTATTGTAATTTCACTTTATGTTGGTTTTTTATAGATCCGATTAATTTTAAAGATAAACGAGGTTCGTCCATTGAATCAATTCGAAAGTATTCATGGTAATTCGCCTACCCGTTGACATCCACAATCGAAAATCAAATGTAAAGTCTATCCTTACCCAGTTGGATTTCGAATTATAATACTTTATGAATTCACGAAACGTCTCGTTGTTGCATTGTATTTGAGGCTTGTTTCATTTATTTTTTTTAATTAGCACTAGGTATCCCGAATCAATTAATCCTGAATATGATCGATTTGATCTTACGAAAATTTTTCATCGATTATCAGAGTAAATTCAAGAGTGCTTGCAGTCATGAACAGAGTTAAAAATTTCATATTAGAGGGGTGAAAGGTATGTGTTTATATTGAGAGGAGCAGTCGTGTTGTTGTCTCTCATTTGTCCCTCTTTCATCTTCTATTTCTATATCCTTATACTTCTTACATTAAAAAATCATCGTCCCCATTTTGGTTCAACTGTCCAACATTTTAAATTTATCATTCTATTAAAAAAATATATCTTATAATATATCATAATTAAAAATTAAATTATGAATATTTGAGTGTATCGTGCCTGAGGCCGGCTTGTTGCATTCTTGTACTGATGTAATCGTGTATTTGATATGTCAATTGATAGAGAAAAACAAAAATGAAATAGTCCAAATGAATTCCATCCCCTTGATTTGTAGATGAATTCCAAATGACCCTATTTTCTATTGGGGGAAATCGTCGGCATCGAATAGTTAGAGTTGCTCTTGTACATCATCGGTGAGGACCATCACCTTTAATTTTAATTTTAATTTTGTTGTTTTTAATTTCCTTGAAAAACATGTGTAGATTTAATTAATGGTGGGCCATTTATTTATTTGTTTATTTATTAAAAAAAATCATAATTAAAGGTCATTGTTTTCTATTATAATGATTAATTAAAATTATTATATTAAAACTTAAAATGATAGTATTTATGTTTGTTGCATCCAAACAATTAATTACCATGATAAAAAAAAAATTGCATTTAGTGCCAAAAAATCAACTTTTTTCTCACGTCATTTTCAAATAATAATAATAATAAATAAATGGATTTTTTTTTGTTGGAAAGTCAAGATTGCGACAAATCTCGTGACAGCTAATTTAAAGCTTAATAAACGAGCTTTAAATATTAATTAACTTCTTGCTCACTCCAAACCATAAGCATTTAGTGGCCATGTCTTGTTCATGGACAAGTTGTGCCCCCTCACTTTTAGATTCTTCTGGTTAAATTATCCCGCTGATATTCGAGAGCAATTCGATGTCATTCGAAGAGAGAATTGGTTTGACGATGCGCGGGATGAGTTTTCGATTGTAACTCCTTTGACGAATCAAAGAACAAGGCGCGAAAAAGAGATGCATAATGAGCTAACAATGTAGTTAGTTCGATTGCAATTAGAGACGCTTTGACAATAATTCCCGAGACTATTTATGTTCAATTTGAATCTACTTATAAAATCTCACGTGTAATCCTTGAAAATTGGTTCATTTGACTATTATCATCAATTTGATCATGATGGTGCAATTGAACCACTTGATTTAACTAATCCGCCCCCCTAATTGATTTTCAATCTAATCGATAGACTTTCGAAACAAGAATCACTTTGAGAAGAGGGAAGAGGGCCTCGATCATAAAGAAGGTGTTTCTCTAATGGAGGGGGAGGGTCCCAATTTGATATAATTCGAAAAAAAAAGAGGAAAAAAATTATAAGATGAGAATCCATTATTATGATGATCTTTCTTGACAAACTTCCTTTGTTTAATTTGAATTTTATAATTTGGATCACATGAACATAATTTGTCGTTCTTGGAGATCTTGAGTCGATTGATTGAATTAAATTGTTTCGTTGTGATCATTGAAGTTGCATCTAGACAAATCTAATGGATGGCTAAAACCTAAAGCGACTAAATATTCAATGACTAAGAAATTTTCAATAGAAAGGCAAATTAATTACTTAATGGTATCCAACTAACTCATATCATTTCAAATCAATACGAGTCCCCTCAAATTAAACATGACAACAAGCTCATTTAGTGAATTTATATTCATGATTCTTAGCTTCAATCATCACCTCGAAAAAAGAGTTCTCATTTAGATAAAATGGGAGGAGGTGTGGAAGAATCTTCCTTTCCTCTTTTGCAAAAGCTTTAATTTACCTTTAGATATAAAGCAATATACATTAGAAGATATACTACACCACAAAGGCAAAAAAGGAAGAGGCCTACCCTTACTACTCATCATCATTTTGGTGCACTCCATTAAAGTGCCCTTGGAAGAACTTTGAGTGTCGAATTTTCAAAACTCTATCGAGTCCATTGGTGCACTTACTTATGGGGGCATTCGATATGAATGAGATAATCTATCGGACTTCCCTCGAGAAGAAGAAAAACTCCCAAGGATTTTCCCCTATACAAAGTCCATTGAGTCAATGCCTCATTTCCTCACATGGCCCTTCCCTTTATGAATCCCAACTTTTTACTGACTTGGTTTGGAAGCCATGGAGTCAATTCTCTTCTCTTCTCTTCTCTTCTCTACTTGAATGGCAGACACTTGACCCACCATAGGGCCAGCCATACATTAATTCTATCACCTTGATGTGGGCACTCAACCCCAAGTTAAAAGGCCACCCGGTTGAATTGGGCACACTTATCTCCTTCCTTCCTCTCTCTTCTCTCCCTTGAGTTCAGAGCTTGTTCCTTCTCTCGTTGAATTTCATTTCATTTCATTTCCTTTTTGTTTTCCACGTTTTTCTGATCTAAATTGTTGGGCACATTGCTGTCTTCATGGGGAGGCACTCCTGCTGCTACAAGCAGAAGCTGAGGAAGGGTCTGTGGTCTCCTGAGGAGGACGAGAAGCTACTCGACCACATCACCAAGTTCGGCCATGGCTGCTGGAGCTCTGTCCCCAAGCAGGCAGGTGCGTAGTTAGATATTCTCCTCGCTGCTCGCTTCCTTCCGTCGGAGAAGAATTCGCGGTGAAAGCTGCCGGGGGGGGGAATTTTGCAGGCTTGCAGAGGTGCGGGAAGAGCTGCAGGTTGAGGTGGATAAATTACCTGAGGCCTGACCTCAAGCGGGGCATGTTCTCCGAGGAGGAGGAGAGGCTCATCGTCGAACTCCATGCCGTGTTGGGCAACAGGTTCTTGACAATTCTGTCGATCATCGGCAATTCGCCGCGTTTCGAGTGCTCTTGACAATTTGTTTGTTCAGGTGGTCTCAGATTGCGTCGCGATTGCCCGGGAGGACGGACAACGAGATCAAGAACTACTGGAACTCCTGCATCAAGAAGAGGCTGAAGCAAAATGGGATCGACCCGGACACCCACAAGCCCCTGAAAGAAGACCATAAACCAGCCGCCGAAACCAACGATGAGCCCGTAGCTGCCGCCGTAGCTCCCTCGACCACCACCCCAGTTGATAAATATTCGAGCTCCCTCGCGAGGGAGCAGTCCTCGAGCCAGAACCCAACGCCGCTCTGCTGGTTCGAGCCGACGAGCTACGGCAGCGACGCACTGATTGCTTCGGTGGTGAATCTGCCTCGAGATGAAGCTTGCTTTCAGCCATTGCAGTACTTGGAGAGAGGAATCGGAATCGGAATCGGAATCATGAACTCGAGCAGCAGCAGTGGGAGCAGCGTGAATAGCGTGGGCAGTGGAATGGAGATGCAGAGCTACAACAGTCCTCTAATGGAGATCAGTGGCATGTTTCCATGGTCAGATCACTTGCTGCTTCCAAACAAAGGAGCTGAAATCCACATTGAAGCTGAGCCAGAGGACCTCAAGTGGTCAGAGTACCTAAATGGCACCATTAGATGCTTCAATTCTTTTCATCAAAAATGAATAATAATAATAATAATAATAATAATAATAATTGAAGGATTAAGAGAGGGAAAAAAAAAGAAAAAAAGAAGAAGAAAGATTGGTAATTTTTAGGGCCTGTGAGTTTGTGTACAGGAGTCATATATACTAGAGCTGTTGATGAATAATTTGGAAGAGAACGTGCATGAGGCTCTTTTGTTAGTTTGTTTGTTTGTTTATTTATTTTTCACTGTGATTCTACCTCGTTGAGTAATTGGAGTATATTTTTTGTTTTTTATTTGGAATTTTGTACGAGTTTTCATATTTTAGCCGTCAACGTACTGCAATTATATGAAGACAAAGGCATGCAGCGTCTACGTCTTGGCTTCATCATCTGATAACTACTGGATTTTTTTATTATTAAAGAAATAAATATCTCGAGGTAATAAAGAGTTGTCAAAATGCACAGTATACAAATTTTTATATATGATTTAAATAAATCTGAAATAACTTTATATATAATGCAGATGGTGACAATTCAGCATCCAATCGTTAGGGATGTAATTAGAAGTTATGACAATGAATTAAGTATAGTAATTAAGAGAATACCTCAAATATGAATGAACTATGTTGATTAGTAAGAGAGACAAGGCCAAGTTCAATGATCAAAGGCTCCAGCTATAGGATAAGGAGATCCATTTAAGAATCTTGTTCTTTTTTCTCTATATTTTTTATGAATCAAAGATGATTAATTATTCTGAATTCTGAAATGCCTTGGACTTTAACCATGTGAGAGGAGGTATAAACAATATAATTTTGCAGATGAAGATGGAGCAAGATGAGTAATGGATTTTATGAACCCCCATTTGCCTTGTGCTACTCTTCTTGTTTGCTAAAAGCCTAAAACACATGTGCACTCCATGATTAGATTCTCTTAGCTAAGCTAATACTGGAGCAGCCAGGTACCCTGGAATATAAATTAAACAATCAGTCAATTTCAACTCGAAAACACCATTGGAACATCCATAAAAAAAACTATGCAAATGATTACGACATTCACATATAAATCACTCCAGCTAAGTTGATTTAAGAATGTACCTTGGTGATGCTCGAGTTCTTTCGAATAATGTACTTGTCTTCATCGCGAACAAGTGATAAAATTGTTTAGGTTCTCCACCAGCACAAGCCAACCTTAGCAACAATAGTGAACAACTGCGACATATGAATAAAAAACAATTGTAGTAGGAATTGAGTTAGTGTTATGCTCCAAGAACTAGCATGCTTTTATTTTACTCTGAACCGATCAAGTTGTCATTACTCGTCGAGGTTTGTTCAAGAAATATACTATCATAGAGGTCGAATGTTCACCTTCGAAAGGCATTCCATGAGCTACTCCACATTTTGCTCTATTATGAACTTGTAGTTATCAGTGTCCAACTGCAATTAACAATCTCACAAACACACGCAACACAAACATCACACAAATATAGCACACGTGAATTGTAACAAATCTATCGCATGCAACTTAACTGTGACAATCCTATTGTGTCCTTTCAGAACAACAAAAGGAATGCTGCATCCGTAATCCTTTAACCTCGGCAGATGGATCACTCGTCTGCTGATAATTAAGCAGAAAGCTCGAAGTCAGAGTCTCCTTTAACAGCACTTCCTGTACTACAAGAATATCAACTATTATATTACTCATAGAGAGTACTCTACGATGTAATGTTACAAATCTCTCGAAAGGGCAACTAAATTAGATAAAAACTTGATCAGCAGATAACACTGATTGAATCAGATGGCACTACAATTGAACTATGCTACAACATCCCGGTAGTAGTGACCCTGTTGAATATGATGCAGAGGAGGCCGTAGTTGTCACACCCAATCCTCCAAGAGATTTTAATCCCTTTCTGCATCACAAAAATAATAGAGAGTGATTGAATGCTAATATAGCATCATAACAATAAAATCTCATCTTAACCATGCATTACTAATTGAAATAAAAAGAATACTCTCCTACACATTTTCAGGGGCCAGAACAACATTGGAATTCATGACACTTGACGGCACCCATGAAAAAAGATCAAGAGGCCTTTTTACTCAATCCCAAACGGCCTTACACCATTAGATGCCATACAATGACACCAAATGGAGAGCACGAGCTAAGTTCATAAAACATTATGTGCAATGTTGATAACATTACAGTTCATGTGCTTTTATTATACAGTATATAATCTGCTAGTATGACAAAGCTTCAAATGTTATATATATATGGACAAACACATCCCTGTGTAGTCACCGCTACTTCATCCCATGCTTGAACTCTCTCTGGTAAAATCTCCAAAATGGCTGATTGAATTCTTCTAGTTTTGATTATAAAAGAATTATCATTGCTTCAAAATCAATGTACATATGATGACTCATCTCACACCTGTCCATTGTCAATTAAAATGAGTGAATATAGATTCAGTGTGCACTGAAGAAGATAAAATAGCACTTCCAAACTGTTGGAATTGTGACCAGGAAGTAGATGGATTTCCGACTTGAACAATTTGTGAAAAACTGGTAAACTTTCTGGAGTTGACATAAGCTATAACTGAAAAAGAAAAAAAAAACTGAATTAACTAGGAAAAAAATAACAGTAGTATTGGAAACTTTATATATCACGGAGTCACAAACAATCTAAAATCATTATGACAAAAGCGGACCAAAATAGGATATTAGCTCCTATTTAACATGTCGGTTATTTATGGTGAATATTAATAAGATGTCTTATCAAATTAGTAAGTAATTGAACATTAACACTATTTAGGGGGGAAAAACAATAAGAGTGAACAGAAGATTGGCATGGAAAAGCAATTCATAATATAGTCTTGCAATCTAAACAACCAATAGCATCTCTCTGCTACCAACAACACTATTTTGCAAACATAAAAGCAAAATCCAGATACATGGAGTAAGGTTCCCTGGAAATGCTGATAAGATTCGGCATTGAATAACATAAACATTATTGCCATACTTTCTATCTACGATTTTTTTCTATTCTGCATGCTCATGTGCTATCATCAAGAAAGGCTTCATCCTTGGTCAAGCAAGAAAGAAATAGTCCCAACAACCAATTTCAAGAAACCAACACCAGAAGATGACCAGGCAATTAGATTCTCACCATGACTAGGATGTATTTTTGTTTTATAAATAGACATGTAATATAAAACTAGCAAGCAAAAATAAAAGTTTATATCCCTTCTTCCATGTCCCTTTCTCTTTGTCTTCTCTTGTTTTTGCTCATTTTTCTACTATTGCCCATAGTATCCAATTCACTATAGCATCATGCCAATAAGTATGTGCACGCACACACAATATACATTTAGGATTCTTTGTCCACAAGAAGGTATAGTGGTCATGTAGATTCTTTTTCCATAAAGACAAAAAATAAACTACTCTTTAAGTAATATAAATTTCTTCCATCAATGAACATTGTGCTTAATTTAATATCCTACAAATACACATACCGAGCTAACACACATTTATGATTCAAATTCCAATCTATTATGCATTGATAACCATGGTCATTTTGCATTAAAAAATCTTAAGTTCACCTGGAAATATACCATTTAGGATTTGTTCTAATATTTAGTAATTGACAATCTAATTATGGCTAAACAAGGGGGAAAAAACAATATACCTTGCTATAAAGAGACAAGTAATGAAGATAGTGTTCCAAAAGGCTCTGCAACTGAACAGAGGCCAACATGCAACTGTTCCAGACGAACATCGGATTTCAGCTTTAAACGTCCAAGTTTCTGATATCAATCAACCGAAATCCTGAGTTTAATGTTAATTCTTCCGAATCAGGAGAGCAAGAGAGCAGCCTTGCCAAGCACTCCATCGAAATTGTGAGTGAAAGCGTCTTGACATTGCTCCGGATAACGCACTGAGGAAGGTTGGGGACTGACTGACACGAGCCATGGCCAAATGGACATAGTCCCGAGTGGGAGCGTAGTCGATCCAGTTGCAGCGGCGATCTACGTCGGGGTCGAATCAATCTGCATTCGGAGGCGAGTCGAAGACGCCCGATAGAGCAAGAGTGGCAACGAGTCGACGGCAGCTGGTAACCTAGAGGTCCGCATGAAATAGTCGGAATGCGACACGACGCCATCGGCAAGCGAGGACGGAGGTGCGGAAGGAGTCGCGGGTGAGGAGGAAGAAGAGGACTGGGGAGATCGCTGAGGTAGCCTTCCGACGGCGTGCTGGCTATGGCGAACGAATTCGGCCCCCGCAGATGGATCTAATTATTTATTATTTATTATTTATTATTTATTATTTCCTTTTCCCTCGTTGGTTAGCTTCAATATCGAAACTGACCAATGCACTAGAGTTTTTAGCCTATTTCATTGTGTAAAACTACTCCAAGTGCTAAGTGCTACTGGATTGAGAATAAGATGCAATATTTTTACAGAGGGGAACAACTTGAAGAGAGTCTGGAAGAATTTACATATCGAAAATCTTTTGGATTTTAGACATTCTCATTTGCGGAACACGATCTTGTGAAGAGCAAAGCCGACCCACTGACTCCGCGAAGAACCATCATCCTCGAGTCTACATAGGTACCGCAAACTAATTTAGACACGTCGAACATTTCAAACGGGATCTGTGTGCGGACCTCCTGAAGCACTTTCTTGGCGGTGTCGGCACTCTGTGAGAACGAATCAAGTTTCATCGATACATCAATATCGCCCATGGTGAGTTTAACAGCTGGAAGGCTGGAGGGAAGCTCTTTGAGACCGTCCATCCCTTTCCATTTCCTACTGGACAAGTGACCCGACGCGGAGTTGTGGAAGGCAAACCTTCTACTTTCTTCGCTATCCTCTTCTTTCGGGTAATGCCTTCTCCCGGGGCAAAGCTTCACAAGAGACTTTACGTGCAAACCTCCAATAGGCCCCGACTTGTCGTGCGGCCAATGAGGTGTCGGTATGATCTTGAAGCTTATATCAGATATAAGTGAAAAGCTGCGATGATCTGAAACTGAAGCTTGTTGCAAAGTTAGGTATGCATCATCGATAAGGACTCTCGGGGTAGTTTGTCGAAGAGTCAATCCAATATGCCTTCCCGTGGAGTATAACAACCTCCACCTACCAGGCAAGAAGTTGAGCCAACCCTGCAAGGTCCCGCGAACGCAAGGAAAATTACCTCTGAGCTCACCGAATTTACGCATTATATATTTTTGATGACTCACAATAGTAAGTCTGGATAGATACCTTAGTTCTAGGATTTGGATTCAGCAACTCCATCAGCTCTATGAAATAAGCAATCCTACTTCGCTGTAAACATGGCGAAAACAATATTACGATTGAAGTTGTAATTAATATTTACAGGATCAAGATCAAAAAGTGAATGATATCCACAAGACTTAAGATTTTAAAAGAGAGATGCTCATACTTTCTTATGTCTTATGGTTTATGTCCCGAATATTTGGAGTTGGCTATATGGATCATATTGTATTCTACACGGCTTGTTCGACCTAACCGAAACTAGTGTGGTAACCATGTGCATAATTTGAGATTATACATGAATTATAAAAGAAAGGTGTGGTCAATCACCTGATGACCAACGTAGATGTAATCTTCTGACATCCGAACAGCAGTTGAACCTAAACCCCACCGGATCAAATCCATGGAAGGGCCTGTGCGCCATTTAGGACCACATAAAAATGGATGCCTTAGTGCGTCCAAACAACTGCATGGAAATTCAAAGAAATTTTCATCACTAGGGAGTCGAACTAGAACCGAGCATAAGGTTACAAATTTGCAAATACACTCACTGAAGTTATGTAGTTACACTAAAGAAATGTTACATGTGTGACATCGTAAAGTTCCGCATCCAACTATTTTCAGTTTTATACTGTAAAGTCATGTTCGGTTTATACCTTATCCTCTTTGAAGGTTTCAAAGCCAGCAATTGCGAGAGAAGGTTCCAACCAGCACCCCAGTTTCTATCCATTATCTATATCGTCAAAATATAAAGAACTCTTTTTAGCAAAACAGCTTTCTCTACATCTTACAAGAAATTTAGAGAGTGGGTCTACATTAACCTGCAAACCAGGATTGCCCGATGGTGAATCTTGGTACAGAATTGGCAAAAGGAACTCACGCAAACATGACGGGTCATTTCCCTGCAAACAAAATGTATAAATTATCATAAAGAAGATACAGAAGTGATTAAATCTAGTATCACTGGAAGGCTTTTTTACTCTTATGATATTTATAATAATGATAATTTGATTTCTCTATTTACATGCAAAAACAGCATTACGATATATCTATTCCACTGTACCAATATGCAGTTCATTTCTCCAAGGAGTTAAAGTAATTTTACAAATAAACAAACCTTTGTCAAGAAAGACTTAAACTTTAGAAAGATCGATGCATCCATTAGCTCCTTCAGAATCAGTCTTGCCATGATGAAACCAACACATCTATAACAGAAAAGACAATCAAAAATTGCAGCAAGAAACTTTCATAGTTTCTGGTAGAACAACTCTTCACATTCCTTCACCTCGTATTTATCACTATACCTCATATCAAACGCAATCATCAATTTCCTCCTGTCATTGTTCACCTCATTGGTGCTATGGTTTGGATTGCTGTTGTTGAAATCAGCAGCATTTCCAAGGATACCTATCTAATAACAGAAATATCATCTAATTTAAATGATGTTGAAACTAAATAAACAGAATCCCTTTATGAAGTGTATACAAACATTTGTAAGAAACACCTCAACAGTGAACTTTGAATATCTAGCCATATTATATGCAGTTCAAAATAAACATCAAAGAATGGCTTCACCTAAGGGAAAATCATATCATCTAAAACATTCTACTTTGTGCTCAGCTGCTTCAAAATCATTCGACAAGGAGGTGAGACTCGATATGAGACAAACCAAGACTCACCATGTTCGAATAATGAAATAAGTAGCTCAGCTCGAGTTTGCAGCAATCTAGTATGATCAGTTAACAAGAAGATGTGCCCAAGAAATCCTGAGTAAGAACCAGAAGAGTAAGTGGATATGATCAGAATGAACACAGAGGATAAGCTGGGAGATGGCACTAACCATGGTTTTGATAGCTACTTTAGTTAAGCTTGGAGCAGAAAATTATTGTATCTGAGAATTCCCTAGATAGCTTCTACAACTAACCATGGTTTTAATTTACAATTTTGAAAAATTGTAAATTAACACACACATTATACATTCAATAAGCAACTAAGGTTCATTCAGGTCTATGTTATCTGTTTTCTGTTTTCTGTAATTCCATGTTAGTGTAGTTTGGCAATAACCCGAGTTGTGAAGTTGGAAGGCATGTCTCTCATGTGTTAATGTAAACAATGTGGTAGTATACCTTGAGAAGAGAAAGCAATGCAACCTGTATGCGGGTACAGAAAATAGTACGTGGCTTTGATCAGCTACCTTTGCTTAAAGTGAGGAATCTAGCGGCAGTAGGAAGGGCAAAACTCAATTTTATTAAAGGCAACTAAAATTTATCTCTTGGCAGAAATGTCATAGTTCCGGACAACAATTTATATTGTCAAAAAAAAAAATCACTGAAGGACTTTAAGTTTTTAGAGTTGAAAGCCTGCACAGGAAAAAACGACTAAGCAAGAGATTTACTCATCTTCTAAATTAATTAAGATTTTAACAAGATGTACAGAATGTGAAAAAGGAAGGTATAGCCTACCTTAAAAAATTTAGCTTAATTTACTAAATCTAGCTACACAGAATTAAATAATTTAAAAAATCAAAAATACAAGCAATAGATTGGGTAAATTCTAGTCAAATCAAGCAAACATTTTCCAAATAGAAAAAGATAGTGCAAATAGTAAAGTCTAACTTACTTTAACATGTTTGTCAACAGGACTGATATGCACATTCTCTAGCCTTAGTTCTGTATGAGCTAGCCCATGACTATGCAAGTAGTTGACCTACAAAAACCCACAAACGTTAATATAATCCATGATGAAAAACACAAATGTACACACTAATACAGTTTGCTCACTGCAATGAGAAGATCTCTCATTAAAATTCTGGTGAGGCGATGTTGCCGGCTAACAGCAGGTCCACCTGTTGTATCATCCCCAACCCTCCTAAGACACTCTTCATCTAGTGCCAAAGTAACTTCCAATGTGGGAAGCCAATCTGAGAGTTGAAGCCAATGTCTCAGAGAATAACTACCATGATACTGCAGAAAGAACCTAGCACATTAAAATACTCTGGCTAAGGGCTCAAATAATCAACTAACTAAATTCATGATTTATTTTGTCGTTCCTAAATATGTTATAATACTATGGTAAAACATAAGATGTTAGAACTTACTCCATGCACCAATGTAAACGGGACATTGTCTCCAATGTCTGAGGAGAATACATAACCATAGACTTGCATTGCATAGGAATGATACATAAGCTTGCGCCGAGCAAGTTTCTTCAGCACCTGAAAATAATGCCATGTCGGGGTCTTTCAGTGGTTATATCATGTGTATTGCTTCTAATCAAATACTGGAGCAAAAACACTCCATTGATTTAGCAAAAGAAGCTCGGTCCAGCCAACCTCCAATGCACGCCGACCTCTGCGCTTCGCTTGCGCAGTAGTCAGTTGCCGAAGCACTACCCTCGATTTGTAAAGCGGGCTAAAATGGTACAAAATCCATCAAAATCCGAACTTTGGCCTTGGTTTTCCATTAGAGCATCTGAGCAAGTTAGGCCAAAAGAGGGGAGAATTCTACTGACCTATTGGGATCACAAACAGTCGCCTCGAAGATCAACTCGTCAGCCTACGCAATAAGAAAGAAACAAACCGAGAGAATAAGCGCCTTCGATTTCAAGAGCAAAAAAAGTCAACATTTTGCTTGAAGAACAAGCCATAACGCACCCGTCCATGAAGACCGACGCTAACTTGAGACGAAATTGCAAAATCAGACATCCTGAACTTCATGACGGGTCCGATCTCCTCATCCGCCGCCGCTTTCCCGGCGCCGGACGGAGCGGCGGAGTCGATCTTCCGGAGAGAGCACGTGGCCTGCCTTCTCCGCATAACTCTGGATCCAGAACAACGCCAAGAGCAAGGGAAACGAGAAGAGGTGAGGGGCGGAAGGCTGATCCGGAGCGCATCGCGCGCGGGGAGGAAGGAGACCCCGCAAAGCGCCATGGTGATCGATCGGGAAGCCTAATGGAATCGGAGGAGGTGAACCGGAGAGGGAAAGGAGGGAAGGGGGAGGAGTAAATAGTGGGCAGAGCGGGAGGTGGGAACGAGGGCGTTGCGTGTGGGGAAGAGGCAGAAGCGTTGCGTCATGAGCTCGCTGCGCGTCCACCTCGAGCTCTGCTCGCCTCTCTGCCTTCCTTCCCCTCTCCACACCACAAATATCTACAACCGAACCGCCGGTCGGACCATGAAGGCGGACGACAAGCCATCCGAATTCACAATGATTTGAACCGGATTTTAGTAAATGTAAGAAAAAAAAATCATTTTGTCCCCTATATTTTAAAATTTTCAAATACCTCCTTTTGTTTTTATGGAAGATAAAATGATAATAATGAATTATATCCACGTCAGATTTCCTATAATATTTTTAAAATTTAAAATAAATTATTTATTTTATTAAATTTAGATATATTTTTTTTACTACATATCATATTAACTATCTTAAAAAAAATACTTTTCACTCTATCAATTTCTCTATCTTTATTTTTTTTTATTTTCTTCTCTCTTTTAATTTTTTAATTATTATATTTATAATAATAAAGAATTTTTTTAAAAAAAGATTATAATACATGTATAAAAAATATTATTTTATTTTTAAAATAGAGAGTTTCATTCTCTATTAATAGAGAAGTACTATAGAGAATCTAAAATTTAGAGAATTGATAGAAAATCTAATGTAAATGATTTTTTGATAAAAAATATAAAATTTAGGATAATAATTAGTTTTATATAAGCCGATGTGGATGCTCTTAGACATGACATAATAACAATGACAGACTTTAGGTATCTCTAAAGAAACCAGAATGAGAAACATCATAATCAAGTTGTCCTTGACAATCTTGTATCCAAATGTGAATCTTATGACAAAAGAAACACAAAAGATGGCAAAACAAGTTGTGAATTGGTTCATTTTTCCTCATTTTCTTCCTTCTTCCCGTATCGACGGTTGAACTTTGCGATCTGCCCGAGACTTTGGGCCATCTGGCGCCTAGCTCTCAAATGGTAGACTTTACCAACATGGCTAATTCTGGTCATCATAACATTCATCAATCTACCACTTTGAGTCACATATGAAATCCATTGCATTTGAGGATGTATCCCTTTCTTCATCTTTTTTTTTCTTCTTTTTCTGCCATGAAACAAGACAACCATGAAACAAAAAGGAAGTAATAGATGTAGTTTACAGAATCAAGGCACTTTTCGCAAGTATCATTTGTCTATATTAATCTGATAGTCAGATAACAGAATGTCAAGTAAATGGATAAGTTTCCCTGGAAGGATCATGCCAGTCAAAACTTTGATGTAAATTCAAATGGGGCTAGTAACACTAGGCACATTGATTAGTCAAAGAAAATTCAAATAATTTTTCTGCATATGTGAAACAACAGACTATACTACACAAATTGTGAGCAACAGACAAAATCAGCATTAAGCAATTGCTATGCGTGGTTTTATATTTTGCTAACTTAATTAGATTATGGATTATTATAAGAGATTATTGGAACAAGGATATGCAATATAATGAAAATTTGTATGAGATATCAATGCAAAATCACATGTATACTTGCAGCCACTCCTGATTCTGTTGACATCTAGGTAACAGGTTTGTCTACTAAGCAGGAAGGTATTGAACCAAGATAGCAAAACAATATATATACACATACAAATATGCTTAACCAACCAACTTGGCCTGATCTACAGAAGGGTGATAGCCAAATCTAAACTCAGAACTTAAAGTGGGATTCAGGAACTAGATTTATTTCATGAAATGTTGGCAGG
The DNA here is from genome assembly GCA_038050645.1 of Hedychium gardnerianum. Taxonomy (NCBI): domain Eukaryota; kingdom Viridiplantae; phylum Streptophyta; class Magnoliopsida; order Zingiberales; family Zingiberaceae; genus Hedychium; species Hedychium gardnerianum. Next base: position 13,829,322 of record JBBUKS010000008.1, read on the forward strand.
ACTCCATTGAAGGAGATCCTCATTAGCCTCTGACCTTCAAGGGAGTCTCCATAAAGACTGAAAGGAACACATCAACAGCAAGCCAATTACAGTGAACCAGGGACAAATGTCCCTTTCAGAGAGGTGACTTGACAACACTTTGTGATCAAGGAGTAATTGCAGTAATTGGTTAGCTAGTAAGATTTTTATGTAAAAGGAAAAAGTGGGAAATGAAGTAAGAGGAAGTATGTCGCTTTTTCAGATAATATTATTAAGGAAAACAAAAGGAAAGTAGAATAGTTCCCTTTGCTTTACTGATATGAAATACAATATATGCATTCAACGATACCTTATTATTTAGTTGTAGAATATATTAGCATTTATATGTTATTGTCCACTTAAATCAAACAAAATACCATTCAATCCATCTCAAGTTCAACTCCAATTATCACCCTAATGCTAGAATTATTAGATGCCACTTGAAATTATGATTAATATTCATCAAAACTCCAAAAGAAAATAGTAACAGAATAGTTAATCAGTTATCATCCTATAGCAATACTTGATTTTGCTCATTCTTGTGTCAAGTTCAATATGACTATACACAAACGATTCTTAATATGAGAACGGAAAAGAATGTGTATTTAAACAGATACAACAATCTAAATAATAGAGAGAAAAGAGTTTCTTGCAGAGTAAAAAAGAAAATAATTATTAGCATCAAGGCGAAAGAACATCGCCGTTACATCACAAGTAAAGCATTTAGAGAAACATATCAATTAGGAGTAGATCTACATATTGCGAAACAAATCAGTTAGTGGCGACAGCAGGGGGCAGTGCTCGCGAGAAAGCAACGGAATCGCACCAGGAACCGAAAGATTGGCCAGCATGAGATCGAACGCCGAAAAAGGAAGCAAGAGCGCGTACCTGAGTGGGGTGCCGCCGTCGTTGTTACAGGAGGATGATGAGTTTGAATGGCGTTGACGAACGGTATTTATTAAGATAGGGTTATATTTTCTACTTTAGTCCAATAATTTAATAAATTTGTATGAGAAAAAAATTGAAAGGAC